>OX352292.1:38784688-39094143 GCA_947086415.1 Pammene aurita | reverse complement strand
CGTTCCTGTCGCTCGCGCGCCGCTGCTCCGCCGTGCTGTGCTGCCGCGCCACGCCGCTGCAGAAGGCGTACATCGTGAAGGTACGTGCAGCCCTGGTGGCGCTGGTGGTGGACGCACGCTGACGTACATCCTGGACCGGCGCTCGGGGCTGGTGGCGCCGTTCCTGTCGCTCGCGCGCCGCTGCTCCGCCGTGCTGTGCTGCCGCGCCACGCCGCTGCAGAAGGCGTACATCGTGAAGGTACGTGCAGCCCTGGTGGCGCTGGTGGTGGACGCACGCTGACGTACATCCTGGACCGGCGTTCGGGGCTGGTGGCGCCGTTCCTGTCGCTCGCGCGCCGCTGCTCCGCCGTGCTGTGCTGCCGCGCCACGCCGCTGCAGAAGGCGTACATCGTGAAGGTACGTGCAGCCCTGGTGGCGCTGGTGGTGGACGCACGCTGACGTACATCCTGGACCGGCGTTCGGGGCTGGTGGCGCCGTTCCTGTCGCTCGCGCGCCGCTGCTCCGCCGTGCTGTGCTGCCGCGCCACGCCGCTGCAGAAGGCGTACATCGTGAAGGTACGTGCAGCCCTGGTGGCGCTGGTGGTGGACGCACGCTGACGTACATCCTGGACCGGCGCTCGGGGCTGGTGGCGCCGTTCCTGTCGCTCGCGCGCCGCTGCTCCGCCGTGCTGTGCTGCCGCGCCACGCCGCTGCAGAAGGCGTACATCGTGAAGGTACGTGCAGCCCTGGTGGCGCTGGTGGTGGACGCACGCTGACGTACATCCTGGACCGGCGCTCAGGGCTGGTGGCGCCGTTCCTGTCGCTCGCGCGCCGCTGCTCCGCCGTGCTGTGCTGCCGCGCCACGCCGCTGCAGAAGGCGTACATCGTGAAGGTACGTGCAGCCCTGGTGGCGCTGGTGGTGGACGCACGCTGACGTACATCCTGGACCGGCGCTCGTGGCTGGTGGCGCCGTTCCTGTCGCTCGCGCGCCGCTGCTCCGCCGTGCTGTGCTGCCGCGCCACGCCGCTGCAGAAGGCGTACATCGTGAAGGTACGTGCAGCCCTGGTGGCGCTGGTGGTGGACGCACGCTGACGTACATCCTGGACCGGCGCTCGGGGCTGGTGGCGCCGTTCCTGTCGCTCGCGCGCCGCTGCTCCGCCGTGCTGTGCTGCCGCGCCACGCCGCTGCAGAAGGCGTACATCGTGAAGGTACGTGCAGCCCTGGTGGCGCTGGTGGTGGACGCACGCTGACGTACATCCTGGACCGGCGCTCGGGGCTGGTGGCGCCGTTCCTGTCGCTCCCGCGCCGCTGCTCCGCCGTGCTGTGCTGCCGCGCCACGCCGCTGCAGAAGGCGTACATCGTGAAGGTACGTGCAGCCCTGGTGGCGCTGGTGGTGGACGCACGCTGACGTACATCCTGGACCGGCGCTCGGGGCTGGTGGCGCCGTTCCTGTCGCTCGCGCGCCGCTGCTCCGCCGTGCTGTGCTGCCGCGCCACGCCGCTGCAGAAGGCGTACATCGTAAAGGTACGTGCAGCCCTGGTGGCGCTGGTGGTGGACGCACGCTGACGTACATCCTGGACCGGCGCTCGGGGCTGGTGGCGCCGTTCCTGTCGCTCGCGCGCCGCTGCTCCGCCGTGCTGTGCTGCCGCGCCACGCCGCTGCAGAAGGCGTACATCGTGAAGGTACGTGCAGCCCTGGTGGCGCTGGTGGTGGACGCACGCTGACGTACATCCTGGACCGGCGCTCGGGGCTGGTGGCGCCGTTCCTGTCGCTCGCGCGCCGCTGCTCCGCCGTGCTGTGCTGCCGCGCCACGCCGCTGCAGAAGGCGTACATCGTGAAGGTACGTGCAGCCCTGGTGGCGCTGGTGGTGGACGCACGCTGACGTACATCCTGGACCGGCGCTCGGGGCTGGTGGCGCCGTTCCTGTCGCTCGCGCGCCGCTGCTCCGCCGTGCTGTGCTGCCGCGCCACGCCGCTGCAGAAGGCGTACATCGTGAAGGTACGTGCAGCCCTGGTGGCGCTGGTGGTGGACGCACGCTGACGTACATCCTGGACCGGCGCTCGGGGCTGGTGGCGCCGTTCCTGTCGCTCGCGCGCCGCTGCTCCGCCGTGCTGTGCTGCCGCGCCACGCCGCTGCAGAAGGCGTACATCGTGAAGGTACGTGCAGCCCTGGTGGCGCTGGTGGTGGACGCACGCTGACGTACATCCTGGACCGGCGCTCGGGGCTGGTGGCGCCGTTCCTGTCGCTCGCGCGCCGCTGCTCCGCCGTGCTGTGCTGCCGCGCCACGCCGCTGCAGAAGGCGTACATCGTGAAGGTACGTGCAGCCCTGGTGGCGCTGGTGGTGGACGCACGCTGACGTACATCCTGGACCGGCGCTCGGGGCTGGTGGCGCCGTTCCTGTCGCTCGCGCGCCGCTGCTCCGCCGTGCTGTGCTGCCGCGCCACGCCGCTGCAGAAGGCGTACATCGTGAAGGTACGTGCAGCCCTGGTGGCGCTGGTGGTGGACGCACGCTGACGTACATCCTGGACCGGCGCTCGGGGCTGGTGGCGCCGTTCCTGTCGCTCGCGCGCCGCTGCTCCGCCGTGCTGTGCTGCCGCGCCACGCCGCTGCAGAAGGCGTACATCGTGAAGTATAATATTAACGCTGAAGGTATAATTGCTTCTCTACGAACACCGCGACCGCTATAAACCAGGATACGGAGAACGGGAGAGACGGTAGGTACTAAAGAGTGCAATTGCTCCCCTACGAACACCGCGACCGCTGTAGACTAGGATAGGGGGAGCGGGAGAGATAGGAAGTATCACAGTGTGCAATTGCTCCTATACGAACACCGCGACTGCTATAGCCTGGGTGCAGCGATTCTAACGGCCGGGCGGCGGCTGTGAGATTCACTGCCACGATGCTCGGCGCGCGCGGCTATATACGGGTCGAAGCGCAGGGACGCGGGGAGGTCGGCGTCCGTCGGCCGCGCGCGCTGCGACAGACGGCTAAGTTGTGTGCGCTCTCATGGCGCCGTATCACGTGTGCAGTAAAGTGTTGTTACATTGCAGGCGGTGAAAGAGGAGCTGGGAGTGACGACGCTCGCGATCGGAGATGGCGCTAACGACGTGTCCATGATACAGACCGCAGACGTTGGCGTTGGTATGTCTTATAAATCCAAAAGAAACCAGTTAGCAAATAAAGTAAAATCTGATACTACTTAAACTATTAAGTTTGTATAGGTAAGGTGCCATTTTTCGAGATCCCATTTTCCACTTAATATTTTTTGAGATTTAATATAGACTATTTCATTTTAACTAAAATAGACTGACAGGAGTGACATACAAAATTTTGATTGAACCGTAACATACCGGACACCTGGTAAGCTTTCGGCATCAAAATAATTGGAACAACAACACACCACAATAGGCATGATGACACATGTTGAATTATGCAATAAAATTTAGTTGATAGGATGCAAAATGATCAATATATCCAATTAAAGTGATAATTTATAAATTCTATTGAAAGGCTCAAAGATATCAAGCTGCAAAATTTCTAAATTATACAATTTATAAAGTGCGAAATTAAAAAAAAAACAATGATACCATTAGATTTTTAACATTTTGCTGTAAAATGAATTGTATAGCAACCTTATACATAAACGCAACATTTCACTGTAACAATAGCAATTTCATATTTTTTCCATACTTTAAACAGGGCGACTATGTGATCGTGATGTCACTTTTGCACGTCATTTTGTTAGGACCGTTTTGAGAAACAAATGCAAATCTCGACTTTAAGTGTCATTTCTGACTTTTGTGTTGCTTTAACGCAATTAGCCCCATATAGACATTTGATCCTCACAACAAAACGAATCGATATTTCCGCGCAGGACTCTCCGGGCAAGAGGGCAGGCAGGCGGTGATGGCTTCCGACTTCGCGCTGTCGCGGTTCAAGTTCGTGGAGCGGCTGCTGCTGGTGCACGGCCACTGGTGCTACGACCGCCTCGCCAGGATGATACTCTACTTCTTCCTCAAGAACGCCGTGAGTACGGGGAGGGGGGGACTAACGCACTTTCGTGACAAGTGCCTAGCATAGGGCCGGGGCAGGAAGGTTCAGGAAATTAACCATTGAAGCTTGTCAGACGTAAGTATGTAAGGCTTACAAATTATTTATTCTGTAAGTAGGCCACTAGGGAACTTATACAAGTTACAATTCAGCTTAGGTTTAAAAAAGGCTACAATCTTAAAAAAGGCTTAAGCCCTTAAAAAGACTAAAACCTTTAAAATAAGCCTATAGCCTTTTTTAAGACTAAGGCCTTATTAAAACCAACAGTTCTTCGAAATCCATTCCATTAAGCCAGCTCTAAAAAGAGCTCCGGAGCTGTAAAATTTGGGCTAAAAAGGCTCGAGTCCTATGGAACACTATCAGGAAGTGGTTTATTAATGTCGGTATGTGTTGTTGTTGCAGACGTTCGTGTTCCTCGTGTTCTGGTTCCAGCTGTACTGCGGGTTCTCCTCGGCGGTGATGGTGGACCAGCTGCACATGATGGCCTACAACCTCGTGTTCACCGCCTTTCCTCCGCTCGTCATTG
Source organism: Pammene aurita (assembly GCA_947086415.1). Lineage (NCBI taxonomy): Eukaryota > Metazoa > Arthropoda > Insecta > Lepidoptera > Tortricidae > Pammene > Pammene aurita. Next base: position 39,089,589 of record OX352292.1, on the reverse strand, counting down.
GTAAGCTACTTTACACATGAGCATCTTTTCAAAACTTATGGATCTTATTTGCGTTTAGAACAAGAGCCCACGACACTAAACCTAGTTCGATAAGACTCCTAGATGATATATATATAATTAGTTACGTCTTCATTAGGGGAATACGGAATGGCGGTGCTGCAATGCAAAAAACCTGGCAGCGTATATAAAAAAAAAGATTGAAAAAAAAAACGGTTTCTTCTAGTATGATAAGTCTCCCAGGTTTCCTTTGTTCCTCGAAGCAGAGGAGTGGTAGGGCTATACGATAATGCAGTGCTGCAAGCCCAAGTGCTTGGCCTTACCAGTGGCAGCAGCATTGTAGATGTATACCAAAACCTAGCGCCTGATCTTTTTATAACTGCAAGAAGATGTAACGTTATTAAAAATATGCTATGTTATAAAAGATCAGGCGCTATGTTTTGGCATATATCTACAATCTTTTGTTGCTGCTGCCATTGATAAGGCCAAGCACTTGGGCTTGCAGCACTGCATTATCGTATAGCCCTAATCCTCCCTGTTTCGAAGAACAAAGGAAACCTGGGAGGCTTATTATTAGAGGGCGGAGTACCGGTGGCAAATTTCACACTAAATGTATGGAGTCGCCTAAGTATTCTTATGATTAAATAAATAACGAATAAATGATTAATTTTGCATAATAATTTTTAGGAACTTATAGAAATTATCTTACGAGCATACAAATATAATGTAATATGTTGTTAATATCTATAATACATAATAATATGTTTTCTTATCAAAACATTATCATTAGGTACTAAATACTAGACTAAGAAGTTGTACCTGCCAAACGATATATTATTTTCAAGACCATTCAATTACAATTGAGGACTGGAATTATGTGTTCGAGGTCCTCCTCACAATCTACACTTAAGTGCGTATCCATGTTATAAAATGAATGGACTATGGTCACATGTTCCTGGTTTTTCGGAGTGAATCGGTTTCTTAATTTATTGAAGATCCATTTATGAGTGGAAAACGATCGCTCTACATCTACCGATGTCATGGTTGCATGTTTAAGGACTTGTTTATAATTTTCCATTGTAATCATATTTCTTAATTCGTCAGCATCTGGGTTTCTATCTAGAACCAATTCGAGTTTATTTCGCACGGTTTCACTTCCTTGGAGGCTTAAAATACTCCTAACTATATATATTACCAGAAAACTTTCTTCTATCGGAATTTTAGTGCATTCTAATTTTTCTATCGATTCAGGTATAATATCGTAACAATTTTTTATATAGCTTAACTCGTTTTTTAAATTTTAATTTTCAAACAACTTCTGGGCTTTTCTAATGGCAATAGCTTCTTTACTGTTCAATTGCATCACAACATTGTTAATCACGTCAAAATGTCTATCGTAGTAAAAACTTGCATTTAACCAGGTGCCCCAACGAGTGATAATGGGTTCCGGCGGTAAAGGCACGTTCTGCGCATGGTCCCTGAAAAATCGGACGCGGTGTGGTGATTTAAAAAAAATCTTCTTGACATTAGATATTAAAGAATTGACCAATTTATGTTCAGATCTTATCTGCTCCGCGACTCTGTGTAGTCCATGAGCGAAACAAGTTACGTGTCGTACTTTAGTGTACTTTTTCTTCAAAATCTTGCCGGCAGCAAGCATGTACGCTGCGCTATCCGAACAGAATATTAAAAATTTGTTCATATTATCTGTAAAATTATCCTCCCACAAAAAATTCAAGCTTTCGTCAACCACCGCTGCAATTGAGTTCGCGTTTACAGTACTAACGACTTTACACGCTAACAAATATGGCCTTTGTAAAGCATCATCAAGTGATTTTATAATTACATTTACTACGCAATTACCGAAATTATCAAGAGTCTCATCCACCGCAAGCCATAAATTGGAATCGAAAAATGTATTTCGTATTTGCTTGACGGTCGCATTGTATATTCTGGTAAGATAGTATTTTCTCAAAACACTTTTTTCGGGAAGCCTTTATCTAAGTATTTTCCAAAGAACTTTTTAAATTCTGGATGGTTAACTCTTTTCCATGGGATGTTACACGCTATAAGGAAAACGCATAAATCATAGGCAAAGGTGCCATTTTGGTTTCCACAGTTAATTTGGTGTTGTTTACTGTTAACGTATTTTTCGACATTATATTTTTTCAACTGCTTTAAATCCACTGAGCAAGAAATACAGTGAATGCTACATTCTTCTTCATTATATATAAGATTGTCGTACGATTCTATCATCCGCAGAATTGTTGCTTCACATGGCTTTTTCATCTTGATATTTTTCGGTTTTAAATATTTAGCCGACGCAATAATAATTCAGATAATATAGATGTAAAGCAGCTGTCTAAATTGACAATGTCAAATAATTAGTTTCTAAATGTCTCATAAATTTGTAAATTAGTAACTTTTTGAAAAGAAAGGTTGCATATGGTAAAAAATATTATATCGATGAATGGTGACTTTGTTAAAAGAAATTGAAAAATAACCCAAAACATTTACGACATAACATTTAGGTGTACCTGAAATCGATTTATGAAAATAAATGTTAAGTACTTACTTCCAATTTACGAGTAGGTACCATACTAAGTAGGTACATTAGGTAAATGAATAATTTTATTATTCAAGCCTAAAATAATAATTATAAAAACGACTTCATACCTTTTGTGTGAAATTTGCCACCGGTACTCCGCCCTCTACTTATTATACTAGAAACCGGTTTTTTTTTTCAAGATTTTTTTTTACGTACGCCGCTAGGTTTTTTGCATTGCAGCACCGCCATTTCGTCTTCCCCTATTGAAGACGTAACAAATCATCTAGGACGAGGGTTGGCAAATCGCGGCTCGCGAACCGCATGCGGCTCTTTGAAGGGTCAGTTGTGGTTCTTCAAGTACCCGTAATTAGTTTTAAAATCAAATATTACAGTGAAAAACGGAAAACTGCGGCTCTATGAACGTTTAAAAATTCCATATTTTCTGCCATCAGGCTCTTTGTCAAAAAAGTTTGCCGCCCCTGATCTAGGAGACTTGTCGAACTATGTTTAGTGTCGTGGGCTCTTATACTAGTTCAATAGTTTCATTTTTTTTTCAAACGGCCCCGCGTGCTATAATCGTTACTTTTAGATAAGCTTTGAGCCGACCTAAATTACATCTGTACTACTTATAGATAAATTTACAAGATTCAAGACATTTATTCATGATCCGTACACAAATTTAGAAACAAACAAAATAAAGGCGCGTATAAGAGGCTGTTTTTTCTTGAAACTGCTCTCACTTAAGATCAAACTGTTATAAAACACAATTGGAAACAATATTATTGTGTACTTTCCGAGAGCGAGGCGCTACGCAATTTTAGAGCGACGTCAAGAATTATTAGAACATTTTTTTTTGCTATTAATACTCGGCTTATACTAAGTACCTACATACAGTAGATTTCTCGCGTAATACGCCATTCTATATTAATCCCTGCAATTTGAGGTCCCGTGGAACAGTTCCGCATAATATGTTTTCCCGCTTTAGAAGCGTTTTTGGCTTGGCCCCTCCGAAATGGAGTTAGAGTGCGTGTGTGTTGTGTATTTGTGTATGTAACGCTGTGTGGTGTGTGGTGTGTGGTGTGTGCAGGCGCGTACGACCGCGTGGCGCCGGGCGCGCTGCTGGCGGAGCGGCCCGGGCTGTACGCGGCGGCGCGGCGCGGGCTGGCCTACCGCGCGCACTCCTACTGGCTCGTGCTGGCCGAGTCGCTCTACATCAGCGTCGTCATCTTCTTCTCCGCCGTCGGCGCCTACTGGGACTCCGCGCAGGACTTCTGGACCTTCGGCGTCTGCAACATGACCGCCTGCCTCGTCATCATGCTCGCCTACGTGGCCATCGAGACCAGGAGCTGGGTGAGTCCACGCCTGCTGTTGCTACCGTTATCTCGCGCGAGACTCCACTAATAAAACCAACTTGTGTCTTTTGAGTTCACGATTAGTTTCGAACGGACGGGAGCACATGATGCAAAATTTGTAGTTACTCGAACGTCGTGGGCACCTACTGGAATGGAAAGATTAGAAGATAGGAATAATAAAATGTTATATGTTTCCTTTTTTAGTGGTGGGGGAAGCATATAAAGAATTTCAAAAATATTTAAAAAAATCATCACATGGAAATACTCGAGCGTGTCAGATATTGATAGGTTTAGTCGCGCCACATGTCTCTGATAATAAGGGTATGTTAATCTGCCAGTTTACATGGTGGGGGTGACCAGACGAAAGGGTAGAAAATTGAAAAAAAAAATTACAAAGAGGATGTTACGTGAACCCTAAAAATGCCTCTGTTCAAAAGACAGACGGTTCGGAAGTGACGCAAGCTCATAGTGACTTATTTAGAGCGCAAAAAAAATAGTAGTTTATGTAACTGTTACGTAATAAGGGTCCTTAAAATACGAGTGTGGTTTTATGAAACGAGCCGCAGGTGAGTTTCATAATAAGATCACACGAGTGTTTTAAGCCCTAATTACGTACAGTTGCATACACTGCTTTATCTACACTCATATTATTTATACTAATTGCCGTGTTCGGAAACCATAGAATGGCCACCATTGCACCGCCATGGCCAACTCGATTGTGCCGGCGGTCGGGAGGGAGCGTGTCGGCGGCCGCGCGGGAGAGTGCAGGTGTACATTATGTTATCAATACTCATAACACATCAATGTTTGAGCATGTAAAGTTAAAATTACGTTACTGTCACAGATAAAAAGCTTTATCATAGTAAAATCGGTTGTGGTAATGCTAGCCATTGCCTACCGTTTTTGAACACGTTTTAGAGGACTTACATTTGCGAGTGTAGATAAAAACTATTTCAATGACTATTTCAATGATTATTAATGTATTATACAGAAGTTTCAGCTTGATGCCCTTGCCGTGTTAACTTAAAATGTGAATTTTATTTTATTTAAAAGGATTTTCTTCATCTGACAATTTTAACTAATATCATTTAGTGTTTTTATTGTTTACAACTATTAGACACACAAAATTATTTAAGTCAAATAATAAAGAAACCCATCACAATATTTTACATAGATTAAATATAAAGGGTTCATCCACAAATTACGTCACGAATTTCATGATGTATGGCCCCTCTCCACCATGTTTGTTTGAATGACATTATGACATCAATATTACAAAATTAAAAACCCATAGACCGGTATTCATTTCCTGCCCAAAAAAGCTAATTTTCATCTCTCCTGTTCGGAAAGTTTTATTTTCCTGGGTAGATAGCCGGGTGGAAAATTGCTTTTCCATCCCTAGGGTGGAAAGTAATTAGCTGTGTTAATTGTGAATTGAGCCGGTGCCCACCCGGATGCCCTGCTTCCCGACCACCGGCAAAACATTGAATTTGTCTTTTTCAAATTGTTTAAATTTTACTTAACATTTTTATAGATTATTCTTTATATACCTGTTTTATAAAATGTGCGTGTGGTATTGTATTTTCCTCACAGTCGAAATGAAAAGCAGTGTTTATCGAGATAAACACAATTCCCATTTCACCCTCGAACTATTGGCGCTCTCACTTCGTTCGAGCGCCAGAAATATCTCAGGTGAACGGGGTCACTTTCAACCCTTGGTTAACAATCTACTATTTAATATCTTACACAATGCCACTACAAATGTAAATGTGACGTCACAACGTTTGTAACTCCCCCACCCTTCTTGTCTCAACTTGTCACATGACGTGTGATGTAATGGATGACCCGTAATGTAGGGAGTGGCAAAATATGACGGAAATAATAGGAAATGTTGATAAAAGTGTTTTTCTACTCCTGTACTTTTATCTGTCATTTATAGATTCATCAACACCTTTATAAGAACATAGATAATACACTCGATGAAAAGTCTATCTAGTCTATTCCCCAAAATAACACTTGTTCTATAAAAGCGCCAAAATAGTATCGCGTAATCGCGTACAAACACGACTATTAATATAAAATAAATTACTGCCAACCTAAGAAACCTAAATAAACGCAGCGTTTGTAGAAAAAAAAACTTTAAAAAAAAATATTAAAAAAACCACAGACCTACTTCGTAGTTTTTTACGTTTCCCGTTCGTTTGTTGGGGCAAATTGCAAACTTTGAAAGTAATTTAGGTATTTTTACTAATCTCTGTAGCTCTTTAATAATTGATCAAATAACGACGGTGTGTATTTGTGTTAGTAATGTTAGTATTATTGAAAAATAGTGTTTTAAAAGGTAAAACTTAAATGATTGTTAATTATGTGGACAAAATAACTGCGATATCCATGAAGTTTTCAATTTCGCATTTTATAAAAGTAAGTGTATTCGTAGAAAAAGTATTGTATGCAACGTCGTATAAGTAGGTAAAAAAATGTTCGTGGCGTTTTTCTTAACAATTTTCGCCTACGGCTCAAATTGTTACCCACGCCACTCACCTTTTTTGACCCCTCTTATACAACTGTTGCATAAACTACTATAAATATATCATAAGGTATCCACGCTTGTATACGGTTAAAAACATACTTTAATTGAACGTGGATATCCTAACATTTAAAATAAACGTGGTCACCCTAATAGAAAAAGACAAAGGCCTGTGTGCTAGCTATCTCTCTCGGCTCGCTTTTTTAGGCGATTGCGCAGTTGGTGGGTATTAAACTTATGCTTATAGGCTGATAGAAATATATATAATATATTATATTTACACATTATTCCCTTCAAATAAAAAAAATCGATCGCGTTGGATAATGTCGAGATCATGGTTTTTTTTGTTTGTTTGTAATCCTCCAAGTCCTCCCACTCCCTTGCGTCACGCTCTAATCGTCAGATTATTGAAATATACACTTTTTAGCATGTAATTAACCCAACATGCCTTAATCTGACGCGCTCGAGTATTTCCAACTATGGATTTTTTTAACCGACTTCAAGATTTCAAAAGAGGAGGTTGTCAATTCGGCTTGTATGTTTTTTTAATGTTTGTTACTCCATAACTCCGTCATATCTGAACCGATTTTGAAAAATCTTTTTTTTTTATTGTAAGTATACGGATTACGGTATATACGGATTAGTCCCATTTTTGTCAAAACACAGTTCTGATGATGAGATCCATAAGGAGTCGAGGGAACTCCTCAAATCTTAAAGGCATACATATAGTGACTTTTATATTTTTATCAACAAATCCATCAGTTTCATTCAAAACAGTGACATTTGATGAAGTAGAACTGCTGATGATGATCAGAACGGAACTCTTCAACGACGCATAGTTCACGTTTGACGATTTGTCCTCTTCGCTGTGTTCGTTAAGCAAGTTATTTCATTATATGGAGTCTAAAAGTGCACCATCTACAATAATCCTTCACCGGCTTCCCCCATTGGAGTCGGTATTTTTTTCTTATAAATTAATAGTAATCTGATCGGCTGCCCTACACGCGCTGCTCTATACACCGTGGGCTGGAATAACCCGACAGAACTTAACCACGATTTGCTAAGACTAAAAGAAGGAAAAAATATTATGTGACTTTAGGTCAATTCCGCCAAAAAAAAATTATTTTTTCGTTTTTTTTTTTCATTTTTTGAATGTTTATTGCACATGAAAAGCAAATGTTATTAATAAAATTATCGCCTAAAACAAATTGGTACATATTTATTGTAAAAATGTAGTTTCTGCAAAGTTTTCCTTGTCACTTTGATATCTGTCAATAAGGACGTGTAAACTATGTCCAATAGTGGCAACAACGCCATTAGAAAGGCGTTTGATTAGAGAGGCGTGATGAGTTATAATAAAAAGTGTATATTTTTTAAATCGGTATTAACTCTGAAACTAGGCGTATTCCAGAAAAGTTTATAGGACATTTTAGTATGTAAATATGATCAGGAATACACTGTTAAAATCTGTCTAGTTATATGGGCCCACGGTGTATAGATAGATGGCTTCGATTTGGCGGAGGTACTCAACAGGGTGCAAGGTATCCCCCCTATCTTAATCTGACACGCTCGAGTGACTACATAAATCCCGTCTTGGGATCCCCTAGTACGAGTGGTAAAAGTTTGACGGTGTGACTAATTTGATCACTGAATTGGATCACATATATTCTCATTTGCTCAAAATTTAATACGTTTGTCACTGAATAGCTATTGATATCTATGTACTTTTAGAGAAAATATGGTATATAATGTATTTACCCCGTTTAAGAATAAGGTGCTGTGCAATTTTAGATAGATATTATACAATTGTTAAATGATATCTAGCATTGACTGAATTAACACACATTTACATGCAGCGTTTCTTTCACAAACTTGTAAGTCTGTAACACAGTGTGGACTTAGACTTTTGTATTTATATTAGAATAAGATGTTTCGTCCAGCCCAGCAGTTATCATTCCAGGTTTAAAAGTGCGGTTATTGTTTATGGTATCGAGAAAATTTGTAAAATGTTGGTTATACTGAGAAATAAAGCCGAACTTCTAAAACTGGAAGCCATCACCACACCGTGAACACCGTTTTTGTGTGGCTTAACCGATCACTTTTTGGAATTTGTGGCAGACACCTTGCTTATTGTTTCAATTAAGGGGCTGACAACAGCTAAATTCCCTCCCTCTCCATCCATCTTTTTCAGCGTGAGTGAAAGAGAAACACTGTGTTACGATTAGTATGAGAGCTCATTGCAAATTTAGCAAAATGATGAATTTAAAAAAAACTACGCATTAATTGAGAAATATAAAACAACGAAGTTTTTAGTATTAGTGCGGTGGAATTTTGTCCTTAGTTACAGACGTATACGTCAAGAAACTAAAGGCATACGACTGTTTAAAGCAAATTTTAAGATGTAACTTTGGAATTATTTTCTATCGAGCCGATTTCGTCCAATCGTGTATCGGAATCAACGAAGTTCTTCCAAATATAACGAATAATAACATATATTTTTTTTACTTTCTCAAAACAAGTAGTTATAGCTAAAACACTGTTTGAGTAAAGTCAATTTGAAGGTCATCGGGTGTTGTCAGCCTCTTAATTAAAACCACCAACTCGATTAGGATCTGTCCCCGTCCCAAAAGAAAAGACGACACGAGTATTATATGTTCACTCCCTGGCCTACCATCACATGCATATCATTGTTTTTTTTGTCTCGTAATTCGAACGAAACTACTGAAAGACAAAAAATATATGAACTATATGTGTATATATATGGAGTATATTATGATATGTGTATGTATGTATATGTATATATATGTGTGTATTATTTTTTATGTATGTATTAATTTATGTATATTATTTATATATATATATATAATACGGTTATGTATTTAGAATTAGTGATATTCAGTTTAAAATTTCCCATGGTTGTAATAATTTCCCGCGCCTATTACCTTTTATTAATCTCTGTTTGGCCCAACGGTTAACTGGTAGAGAATGCCTTTTGGCATTAAGTTCGCCTTTTGTACTCTTTTCTCATTGTGCAATAAAGTTTAAATAAATAAATATATTTTATATTTTATTTATTTGGAGATCCAACAGCTGTGACATTAAACATTATACATTACAGTAAACACAGGTAACCAATTGATTATTAGGAACTCACAGGTAGGGACAAGATACTTAACTAATAGGTACAGTCACCGGCAATAGTATCTTCCTACACGAAGGCCGCAAAAATATTTGACACGCTCTTATTTGTAGGGCCATAAGAGCGTGTCACATACTTTTGCGGCCTTCGTGTAGGAAGATACTATTGCCGGTGACTCTACTAAGGTTACGCACATATAAATCTAACTATCGCAACCACATATGTGAACAGAACGAATACAAATGATATTTAAATTGATAATTTTCACTGAAACTGAAGTTGTTATAAACTAGAACACAAATTAATTACTTACTCATTAAAGTACGTAATAAGAATAATTTGGCAGAAACAGTTTTATCAGAGACTATAAATAATATAGACAGCCACAGTCTAAGAACTTCTGAGGTCCAAGTCTGTAGCGCCATCTGGACGAGAGCAACACAAAGATACAACAATAGTAAGGGATAATGACATTGCGCTGCAGCGCCATCTCGTAACGACTACACTACACTAGGGTTGTCACTTTGCCTACCCACAACACTAACAACATCCGATCGTTTAGAACTGCAAGTATTTCCACGCTTACATTTGCTGATCACTGGATTCCACGAAGACGAAATCCCCTGTCCCTCGTTCTGGTAGAAATTTTATACGTCCTAATTTCAATATCCTCTCGTAGTTTCCTGCTGTAACGAGACGTTCCGTAAAGAGGACATTTTTTTCTCGTCTCGAATCGACCCAAAACTCTCGAACTACAGAACCTTCAAAAGTAGTCTCACTACTTAAGGAGATGACAACAGCTAAATTGAATCCCTATCTTTTTCAGCTCGAGTTAAAGAAAACTAGTAGCACATTGCATAGTTTGCAAAATTATGAATAAAAAAAACTACGCATTAATTGACTAATACAAAATAATGAAGTTTTTAGTATTAGTGCGGTGGAATTTTGTCCTTAATTACAGACGTATAAATCAATAAACTAAAGACATACAACTGTATAAAGCAAATTTTAAGATGTAACTTTGGAATTATTTAATATCGAGCCGATTTCGTCCAATCGTGTACCGGAAGTAACAAAGTTCTTCCAAATATAATGAATATTAACATATTTTTTTTAAAAAGCCGCGAAAGCTGAAGACGCCAGTTCAAATCTGGCCTCGGACACCGGAGGGTTTGGTCACTTTTTCTGAAGTATATGACATCTATTTTCAATATTTTTCTTACTTTCCCAGAACAAGTAGATATAGCTAAAAAATCTGTTTGTAAGTAAAAAGTTAAGTCAATTTGAAGGTGTTGTCAGCCTCGTAAAAATAACTTATCCAAATGTTAATAAAATAATTTGATTCAGTTGGCAGGAAATATATTTTCAACGTCTTTATGGTGCTTAGCGATACACCGTTCTGATTGCGAATTAGAAATCTCTTTTATTTGAGACTAGCTTTTGCCCGCGGCTTCGCTCGCGTTAAATTCGGGTTAACACGGTTCCCCTTTGCCCCCCGTGACGCTCCATACAAAATTCCACCCCCCATTTTAGGGAAGTGGGGGGTTAGAAAGAGACAAAAAGTAGCCTATGTCACTCTCCATCCCTTCAACTATCTCCACTTAAAAATCACGTCAATTCGTCGCCCCGTTTTGCCGTGAAAGACGGACAAACAAACAAACACACACTTTCCCATTTATAATATTAGTATAGATTTTGTATGTTTTAATGTCTGAATTAAAAAAACCTTACAAACAAAATATATATTTTTTAGATTTTTGTTTTATTTCATATTATCTACACGTGATATTGAGTTCATATCTCACCCATGTATCCGTCATCATTGTCATAATAATTGGTTTTTCTGACCGCTCCCCTCCCTTATTTTAATGAAGATACAGATCATTGCCTATAAATAATATAGATAATTGCTAAATCTGCTTGACCTGTGTCAGACGGTGATCCACGCGCTGGCGCTGCTCGGGTCGCTGGGCGCGTTCTTCGTGGGCACGCTGATCTACCACTCGATCCCCTTCACCATCCTGGGCATGCCACTGGCCTACCACGTGATCCACCACGCCATCGCCGACCCTGTCTACTGGCTCGTGCTGGTGCTGGCCACCGTCGCATCTCTCGTGCCGAGGTCAGTATCACCAGAGTATTCTCTTCCAGAGACTACTCATTCTAAATAGGTGTAAGTATACCAGAGTATTCTGTTCCAGAGACTACTCGTTGTAAATAGGTGTATACCAGAGAATTCTCTTCCAGAGACTACTCGTTCTAAATACAAATAATCTGTATTAAAAAAAACTGTGTGTGTGTGTGTGTGTATAAAAGAATCTGTGCAAACTCGAGTAATTCACGAAATCATTTTAATTTACAATTGGATCCAGTAGGTCGCAATCGTCTATTCGTGACCTCCTAGAAACGACTGGTTGGTTTTGATTAAAATTCAATGCATGTTTGAACAACTTACTGAATGGTTTGAAATTACAATTAGACCCGACAGGTGGCGCTGCAATCGGATGCAAGAAATATTTGCTTTGGTTATAGGTGTATATAGTTCTCGTTGTCATATGATTTATATAGGTATCATTTACCTAAATATAACGTTTTAAAAGGTTCTGTTAATTTTTATTGGGAAGATACAAATCAAAATTACAATTTCGAACCGTTTATGTCTGGACCACATTTTAAAAGGGTCATTGTCATTACTAAACATCGGTATCAACGTTCGAAACTCATGGCACTCGGTAAGGGTAGCAGAAAAAGAAATACATTTGAATATTTTATTAATAATATTGTTTAATTTATTTTTTATTTTCTCAATTATACTGCGGTAAACTGTACATATGTGAAGTTTTCAACTCAAAGGCACATCATTGTCAGGTGTTAATAGAGTTTATTTCTGAATATTTTTGTATGGCAGTAACGCCTTATTGACAACCGACAATGATGTACCCTTGAATTGAAAACGTCACATATACATATATAAATACGTCATAGAACCTTAATACTCAGTTTAGGTACATTCGAAAAATAATACATGCCAAATAGGTAACGATTGTCAATTTAATTGTCACGCAAAATAATATGTGCTGAATCTACAACGTCAAATAATAGTTTATCGAAACACTCACAACTGGAAATTAGCATTAATAAAATTAACAAGTCCCAACCCAAATCCGTATTAGACTGAGATAATGGACTTAACGCAATATCCTGATTTTATATTTATGGATGAAGGTGCGTGCTGTATTATTTGCAAGATTAATATTAAGAAAAAAAAATACAACATAGATCAACACATACAATCAAAGTCTCACCAAACTAAACTATATGAGTCATCCTGCCATTTACAGGATATAACACGAGGCAACGCTGATTTCGAAATTAAAGACGATATGTTATATTGCAAATTGTGTCATTCGACATTATTCCCATCTAAATCTAGTATCGACCGCCATCTGTAAACTGATTTACACAACAGATCCCACAATAATAATGCACAAAAACAGTTCAATAAAGATTTAACAGAATTCATGGTTTCTTCGAATGTAACTTGCTCAAAACTAGACAACCCTAAATTTAGAAATTTTATAGAAAACCTTTTAAATAATAAATATGGAAACGATATTAGTGTGCCGAGTGAAACAAAAATACGAGTACATTGCTTACCTGAACTGTATGACAAAAATAAAAATGAAATCAGAGAAGAACTGCAAAATAAAATGATTTATCTCAGTGTTGATGAAACGTCGGATTCCGTAGGAAAAAAAGTGGCAAATGTTGTAATCGGAGCTCTAGATGGAACTAGTACCCAGTCACATCTATTTGCATCTAAAGTATTACAGGCGACCAACCATTCGACAATAACTGAACTCGTCAACGAAACTCTTGAAGATCTTTGGGGAAACCAATACAATGAACACTTGGATAAATTATTATTTTTTATAACTGATGCCGGATCGTACATAGTAAAAGCAGCTAAAAATCTTATTCGGCAATATGAAAATATGACTCATTTAACTTGCATTGCACATGGATTTAATTGAGTCGCAGAAATAATTCGAAATCTTTACCCTGCCACAAACAGTTTCATTGACTATAAAAAAAAATTTCGCAACGCTCCTTCAAGGACAAAATTATTTCGAGAAATGTATGGAAGTATTCCTCTTCCACCCCGACCGGTGATAACCAAGTGGGGCACATGGTTAAATGCTGCCTCATATTATCACAAACATTATGATAAAGTAAAATCTGTCATCGACGCCTTAAATCCGCGTGAAGCAAGTGCAATTGCTAAAGCGAAGAAAATATTCCGCAACCGGAATTTAAAAGCTGAGTTACTTTTCGTTACTTTTCTTTAAATATCGATTTGCATGGTTTGCAAAAAAAAATTTCAACGTTAAGATTACATCAAAAGGGCAGAAAAGTTTATCTTAAACTAAATAATATGTTAAAGAAAAACCCTGGTTATAAGACTATACAAATTATAAACCAACTATCTAAAAACAAAGAGGTTTAAATCCCAGCAAGTGTAAATATTATATAATGCGTGCAATATTTTCAATACTTGACACACCTTCCTATAACCTCAGTCAGTGTGGAAAGGTCTTTTAGTCATTTAAAATGGATATTCGATTATGGACTCTTACAGACGTCAAGGATTGATAGCAAAATCCATGGAATAAATTTTAGTAATCTATTCTAACCTTTAAAACATTTATACTTAGCGTCTTTTTTATTTATATAAAATAAAGGTTAAAAATACTAAGTGTATTTATTTGTATTTGTTTTTCTGCCAACCGTACATTGCCATGAAATTCGAACGCTGATACCGATGTTTAGTCATTACATACTTGAACGAAGTTCAGGCCAGATCTCAGCGGGATTCAGCAAACCAAATCAATATCCAGCCCGTGCGGAAAGGTAGGAGTAGATAGTGTTTTTTTGTATGGGACCCATAGACAATTTTCCGCCGCATGAAACTTGTTAAACGTGAGTAGTTTACAACGAGTAGTTCAGAATGATAAGTTTCACAAGAAAATAGACAATAAACACAGATATGGGCATTAATTGATCATTTTTTTATAGTATTTTATGCAACAGTTGTATAAGAGAGGTCAAAAAAGGCGAGTGGCGTAAGTTAAAAGCATTAATATGTAGAAAAACATAGACATACTAGCCATATACCTGTCATGGCAATAACAATACCAAGATCGAACTTATTACACTTTCAATAGGTACGACAGAGAAGGTGCTATTATCGTTGGTCCTTGTCATAGTCTCACCTTTTGTTGTTACCCTCCATGCCATTACTTATAGCAGTGGAGGGTCACAAACAGATATAATTGGGGATTTATTCAAGAATTTCTGTGTTTACTACGAAAAAACCTGATATGATTCTTAGAAAGTTGTGTCGGCGAAGGAAAACAATGGTAAATTGTTTTGTTTTGTGCTGTTGAAGTGATCGTCATCTATGTCTATCCCTTACGGTAGTACGCGTGTGCGGTCTCTAGTTAAATTCTTGCTTTGAGGTAGAAAAAAGACGTGTATCATTTTTTGCATGACTTAAATATGTAATAAGGACGTGAACACAAATATAAATATATTTTCCGCAGAAACTTGTGTTATTTCAGAATAATGTTTTTTTTATATTTCCTGTCGATGAGATCTCAAAATTGGTTTGAAGTGAAAATGTTAAAAAATTAAATTATTCGGAATTCCGTTCTACCGTGCTGAAGCAGGTCGATAAATTCCGTTATCTAGGCAGCACTATAACGTTGAAGTGTGACCTTGACGCCGAGATCAACGGCAGGATCAGTGCTGCAGCTGTAGCGTTTGGGAAACTGTGTTCCAAGGTCTTCTGCTCGCACGACCTAAAACTTAATGCATAATTATAATAAAAATATCTGTGTACGTGGCGATTGTGCTGCCAAACCTTTTAAACTCTTTCGAGACGTGGTGCGTGTACCGTCATCACATTCGTACCTTAGACCGGTTCCACCTCAAATGCTTGCGTAAGATCATGAAGATCAGAGGGTCTGACCGAGTGCGAAATACCGAAGTTCTGCGCCAAGCCAAGGTCGGTGGAATAGAGGCTTATCTCGGCAGCTACGATGGTGCGGTCACGTATCGCGTATGGCAGAAGAGAGAGTGGCGAAGCGCATCTTTTATTCTGAACTAGAGGAGGGTACGCGGAACAGGGCGGACAACTCCTCAGATACAAAGATGTTCAGAAACGGCACATGTAAAGATGCAACATCGAGCCCTCTGAGTGCGAAGGTTTGGCAGCACAGCGTCCTGAGTGGCGTAGGTTGGTGCAGGACAAAGAAAGCGATTTCGAGGAGCAACGTAAGCTTGATCTCGATGCTAATACGCGACGAACTGAAAACACGCCACCCTGCTACCATTCATTACCACTACCTGGCTGGTGTCCTCACATGCCATCGGCTACGTCAGCCATCTTCGGGCGCACGAGCGCCGAACTATTAACTAAGAGTTGCAGTGGTCGCCATGGTGGAAATCGGCCGAAGGGATCGATAGAGATCGAATGGTAAATCTACGAGAATTTATTTTATTAATTAATTCAAAACCGTACCAGGAAGACCCCGTCTAGTTTCTTAGGGTAAAAAATGGGTAAAAACATAAGTAAGATACAAAAACTGTTTAAACAGTCTCCTTTAATGCCACAGCTGCGGCAATCTATAAAAAAAATCAAAGTGCAGTGTACTTGGAATGAAGCGGAATGAGCTAAATATTAAAACTGGTGCAAAATGATCCGCTCCAAAATATATTAAAGACCGAAGAAGAAGAAGATGTTATATGCATGGTAAAAGAGGGTGTCGCAAAATTATTGAAAAAGAAGTCATCATTGTTGACGAGACGTATGGTGTACCCGAGTTGCGTGCCTGGTAAGCAATACTTCCGCGCTAACATTCGACATATTGTGGATTGTAAATTTACTTTAAAAAATATATAATGTGAACAGATAAGCCCTAATCGTCACCTGCTTTCAAACTCGTTGGACCAATATAGCAAAAACTGTACCAGCAATTCCATGAAAAGTCCTCATGCGGCGAGCATTGAAAATTGGTTTTAAATGTGTCGTTGGTACTATCTAATTTAATTTCAACCTTCATTTTCTTTTCCTTTTTTATGTTTCTATTGTAAGTTAGTTTCGTCGTAATTAGGGTTCCGTACCTCGAAAGGAAAAAACGGAACCCTTATAGGATCACTTTGTTGTCCGTCTGTCTGTCTGTCTGTCTGTCAAGGCCATTTTTCTCAGGAACGCGTGGAGATATCAAGCTGAAATTTATATAAAATACTCAAGTCTATTGTCCCTTGGAGCTGTAAAAAAAATCAAACTTAAAAGCCAACGCAATCAAAAGATACAGTCGTTTATGCTGCAAATTTTAGAGTTTTTCGGCACTCGCAAAACCTACGGGGTACTTCCCGTGAACTCAGAAACTTGAAATTTGGCACGAAGCAACGTCATATAGCATATACAATGGAAAAATTACAAAAAGTAGACATTTTTAGTAAAATCATACAAAAAAATATTTTTTAAATTTTAAACTTACTACCTTTTTCCTCGAAACGCGTAGAGGTATTAAATTGAAATTCATGTCAAATACTCAGGGCTATAGGACCTTTTAGATGTAGCAAAACCAAACTTTTATGTCAACGCAATCAAAAGAAATAGCAATTTAAGTCGCATATTTTGAAACTGAGTACTCGCAAGAAACTCAAAACCTAAAGGGTACTTCCCGTAAACTCAGAAACTTGAGGACTTGGCACGAAGAAACTTCATATAGCACAGATAAAGGAAAAATTACGAAAAATATAAATTTTTAGTAAAATCATACAAAAAATATTTTTTTTAAATTTTAAACTTACTACCTTTTCCTCGTAAACGCGTAGAGGAATTAAATTGAAATTAGTAATAAACATACTACAACTTTTGCTTGTTATAGGTTTGTACGGAACCCTCGGTGCGCGAGTCCGACTCGCACTTGGCCGGTTTTTTTTAACCCTTTTTGGTCTCTACTTCTGGGACAGCCCAGTAATTCTGTCACTAACTAACGAGATATGTAAATAGTATAGGAATGGTTACTTT
Source organism: Pammene aurita (assembly GCA_947086415.1). NCBI lineage: Eukaryota > Metazoa > Arthropoda > Insecta > Lepidoptera > Tortricidae > Pammene > Pammene aurita. The sequence continues at coordinate 39,071,925 of OX352292.1, read as the reverse complement.
TTGTTGTTTACCTACATGTATATTTTGTGGCAGAAATGGTTGGTTAACCATTACTATAATATGCACAGAATGTAATAAGTCAAAGAACTTATATGGCTTTCTAAGTAAATAACATTCGTATTTCAAGCACTTCTAAGCTACGGCGTCATTTTGCCGCTGCTGATTGTGCTCGACGACGACGACCAAACTCGTCGTTTTACCCGACTTCAAGATTTCGAGGAGGAGGTTCTCAATTTCTCGGGCTTTTTTTTGTATGTTCTTCGGTTGTTCGAAGACGGCTAGACCGATTTAGAAATTGCTCCCATTGACCAGGATTTGGTCAGGATTTGATTATAGCATCCTGGAGAAATCGAGTGATTGTAGTATTTTTATACAGTGCTCTTGGAATGGTGGAGTAGCCCAAATTAAGTCGGTTCTTTTTTGAACGAATCGGTTAAAGTAGAGTTCGTTCCGATGTCACTAATCGTGGTTTGTTGCCGGTGCGCAGGGTGGCGTACCACGCGATGCGCAACTCGTGGCGGCCGAACGTGCTGGGGCGCGCCGTGCAGGCGCGGCGGAGGGGGCGCGCGCGCCTGCCCTACGCCGCGCACTACCACTGCGACGCCGCGCGGGCCGAGGCGCACGTCTACAGGTACAACCTATCACTCGTGGCGGCCGAACGTGCTGGGGCGCCTGCCCTACGCCGCGCACTACCACTGCGACGCCGCGCGGGCCGAGGCGCACGTCTACAGGTACAACCTATCACTCGTGGCGGCCGAACGTGCTGGGGCGCCTGCCCTACGCCGCGCACTACCACTGCGACGCCGCGCGGGCCGAGGCGCACGTCTACAGGTACAACCTATCACTCGTGGCGGCCGAACGTGCTGGGGCGCCTGCCCTACGCCGCGCACTACCACTGCGACGCCGCGCGGGCCGAGGCGCACGTCTACAGGTACAACCTATCACTCGTGGCGGCCGAACGTGCTGGGGCGCCTGCCCTACGCCGCGCACTACCACTGCGACGCCGCGCGGGCCGAGGCGCACGTCTACAGGTACAACCTATCACTCGTGGCGGCCGAACGTGCTGGGGCGCCTGCCCTATGCCGCGCACTACCACTGCGACGCCGCGCGGGCCGAGGCGCACGTCTACAGGTACAACCTATCACTCGTGGCGGCCGAACGTGCTGGGGCGCCTGCCCTACGCCGCGCACTACCACTGCGACGCCGCGCGGGCCGAGGCGCACGTCTACAGGTACAACCTATCACTCGTGGCGGCCGAACGTGCTGGGGCGCCTGCCCTACGCCGCGCACTACCACTGCGACGCCGCGCGGGCCGAGGCGCACGTCTACAGGTACAACCTATCACTCGTGGCGGCCGAACGTGCTGGGGCGCCTGCCCTACGCCGCGCACTACCACTGCGACGCCGCGCGGGCCGAGGCGCACGTCTACAGGTACAACCTATCACTCGTGGCGGCCGAACGTGCTGGGGCGCCTGCCCTATGCCGCGCACTACCACTGCGACGCCGCGCGGGCCGAGGCGCACGTCTACAGGTACAACCTATCACTCGTGGCGGCCGAACGTGCTGGGGCGCCTGCCCTACGCCGCGCACTACCACTGCGACGCCGCGCGGGCCGAGGCGCACGTCTACAGGTACAACCTATCACTCGTGGCGGCCGAACGTGCTGGGGCGCCTGCCCTACGCCGCGCACTACAACTGCGACGCCGCGCGGGCCGAGGCGCACGTCTACAGGTACAACCTATCACTCGTGGCGGCCGAACGTGCTGGGGCGCCTGCCCTACGCCGCGCACTACCACTGCGACGCCGCGCGGGCCGAGGCGCACGTCTACAGGTACAACCTATCACTCGTGGCGGCCGAACGTGCTGGGGCGCCTGCCCTACGCCGCGCACTACCACTGCGACGCCGCGCGGGCCGAGGCGCACGTCTACAGGTACAACCTATCACTCGTGGCGGCCGAACGTGCTGGGGCGCCTGCCCTACGCCGCGCACTACCACTGCGACGCCGCGCGGGCCGAGGCGCACGTCTACAGGTACAACCTATCACTCGTGGCGGCCGAACGTGCTGGGGCGCCTGCCCTACGCCGCGCACTACCACTGCGACGCCGCGCGGGCCGAGGCGCACGTCTACAGGTACAACCTATCACTCGTGGCGGCCGAACGTGCTGGGGCGCCTGCCCTACGCCGCGCACTACCACTGCGACGCCGCGCGGGCCGAGGCGCACGTCTACAGGTACAACCTATCACTCGTGGCGGCCGAACGTGCTGGGGCGCCTGCCCTACGCCGCGCACTACCACTGCGACGCCGCGCGGGCCGAGGCGCACGTCTACAGGTACAACCTATCACTCGTGGCGGCCGAACGTGCTGGGGCGCCTGCCCTACGCCGCGCACTACCACTGCGACGCCGCGCGGGCCGAGGCGCACGTCTACAGGTACAACCTATCACTCGTGGCGGCCGAACGTGCTGGGGCGCCTGCCCTACGCCGCGCACTACCACTGCGACGCCGCGCGGGCCGAGGCGCACGTCTACAGGTACAACCTATCACTCGTGGCGGCCGAACGTGCTGGGGCGCCTGCCCTACGCCGCGCACTACCACTGCGACGCCGCGCGGGCCGAGGCGCACGTCTACAGGTACAACCTATCACTCGTGGCGGCCGAACGTGCTGGGGCGCCTGCCCTACGCCGCGCACTACCACTGCGACGCCGCGCGGGCCGAGGCGCACGTCTACAGGTACAACCTATCACTCGTGGCGGCCGAACGTGCTGGGGCGCCTGCCCTACGCCGCGCACTACCACTGCGACGCCGCGCGGGCCGAGGCGCACGTCTACAGGTACAACCTATCACTCGTGGCGGCCGAACGTGCTGAGGCGCCTGCCCTACGCCGCGCACTACCACTGCGACGCCGCGCGGGCCGAGGCGCACGTCTACAGGTACAACCTATCACTCGTGGCGGCCGAACGTGCTGGGGCGCCTGCCCTACGCCGCGCACTACCACTGCGACGCCGCGCGGGCCGAGGCGCACGTCTACAGGTACAACCTATCACTCGTGGCGGCCGAACGTGCTGGGGCGCCTGCCCTACGCCGCGCACTACAACTGCGACGCCGCGCGGGCCGAGGCGCACGTCTACAGGTACAACCTATCACTCGTGGCGGCCGAACGTGCTGGGGCGCCTGCCCTACGCCGCGCACTACCACTGCGACGCCGCGCGGGCCGAGGCGCACGTCTACAGGTACAACCTATCACTCGTGGCGGCCGAACGTGCTGGGGCGCCTGCCCTACGCCGCGCACTACCACTGCGACGCCGCGCGGGCCGAGGCGCACGTCTACAGGTACAACCTATCACTCGTGGCGGCCGAACGTGCTGGGGCGCCTGCCCTACGCCGCGCACTACCACTGCGACGCCGCGCGGGCCGAGGCGCACGTCTACAGGTACAACCTATCACTCGTGGCGGCCGAACGTGCTGGGGCGCCTGCCCTACGCCGCGCACTACCACTGCGACGCCGCGCGGGCCGAGGCGCACGTCTACAGGTACAACCTATCACTCGTGGCGGCCGAACGTGCTGGGGCGCCTGCCCTACGCCGCGCACTACCACTGCGACGCCGCGCGGGCCGAGGCGCACGTCTACAGGTACAACCTATCACTCGTGGCGGCCGAACGTGCTGGGGCGCCTGCCCTACGCCGCGCACTACCACTGCGACGCCGCGCGGGCCGAGGCGCACGTCTACAGGTACAACCTATCACTCGTGGCGGCCGAACGTGCTGGGGCGCCTGCCCTACGCCGCGCACTACCACTGCGACGCCGCGCGGGCCGAGGCGCACGTCTACAGGTACAACCTATCACTCGTGGCGGCCGAACGTGCTGGGGCGCCTGCCCTACGCCGCGCACTACCACTGCGACGCCGCGCGGGCCGAGGCGCACGTCTACAGGTACAACCTATCACTCGTGGCGGCCGAACGTGCTGGGGCGCCTGCCCTACGCCGCGCACTACCACTGCGACGCCGCGCGGGCCGAGGCGCACGTCTACAGGTACAACCTATCACTCGTGGCGGCCGAACGTGCTGGGGCGCCTGCCCTACGCCGCGCACTACCACTGCGACGCCGCGCGGGCCGAGGCGCACGTCTACAGGTACAACCTATCACTCGTGGCGGCCGAACGTGCTGGGGCGCCTGCCCTACGCCGCGCACTACCACTGCGACGCCGCGCGGGCCGAGGCGCACGTCTACAGGTACAACCTATCACTCGTGGCGGCCGAACGTGCTGGGGCGCCTGCCCTACGCCGCGCACTACCACTGCGACGCCGCGCGGGCCGAGGCGCACGTCTACAGGTACAACCTATCACTCGTGGCGGCCGAACGTGCTGGGGCGCCTGCCCTACGCCGCGCACTACCACTGCGACGCCGCGCGGGCCGAGGCGCACGTCTACAGGTACAACCTATCACTCGTGGCGGCCGAACGTGCTGGGGCGCCTGCCCTATGCCGCGCACTACCACTGCGACGCCGCGCGGGCCGAGGCGCACGTCTACAGGTACAACCTATCACTCGTGGCGGCCGAACGTGCTGGGGCGCCTGCCCTACGCCGCGCACTACCACTGCGACGCCGCGCGGGCCGAGGCGCACGTCTACAGGTACAACCTATCACTCGTGGCGGCCGAACGTGCTGGGGCGCCTGCCCTACGCCGCGCACTACCACTGCGACGCCGCGCGGGCCGAGGCGCACGTCTACAGGTACAACCTATCACTCGTGGCGGCCGAACGTGCTGGGGCGCCTGCCCTACGCCGCGCACTACCACTGCGACGCCGCGCGGGCCGAGGCGCACGTCTACAGGTACAACCTATCACTCGTGGCGGCCGAACGTGCTGGGGCGCCTGCCCTACGCCGCGCACTACCACTGCGACGCCGCGCGGGCCGAGGCGCACGTCTACAGGTACAACCTATCACTCGTGGCGGCCGAACGTGCTGGGGCGCCTGCCCTACGCCGCGCACTACCACTGCGACGCCGCGCGGGCCGAGGCGCACGTCTACAGGTACAACCTATCACTCGTGGCGGCCGAACGTGCTGGGGCGCCTGCCCTACGCCGCGCACTACCACTGCGACGCCGCGCGGGCCGAGGCGCACGTCTACAGGTACAACCTATCACTCGTGGCGGCCGAACGTGCTGGGGCGCCTGCCCTACGCCGCGCACTACCACTGCGACGCCGCGCGGGCCGAGGCGCACGTCTACAGGTACAACCTATCACTCGTGGCGGCCGAACGTGCTGGGGCGCCTGCCCTATGCCGCGCACTACCACTGCGACGCCGCGCGGGCCGAGGCGCACGTCTACAGGTACAACCTATCACTCGTGGCGGCCGAACGTGCTGGGGCGCCTGCCCTACGCCGCGCACTACCACTGCGACGCCGCGCGGGCCGAGGCGCACGTCTACAGGTACAACCTATCACTCGTGGCGGCCGAACGTGCTGGGGCGCCTGCCCTACGCCGCGCACTACCACTGCGACGCCGCGCGGGCCGAGGCGCACGTCTACAGGTACAACCTATCACTCGTGGCGGCCGAACGTGCTGGGGCGCCTGCCCTACGCCGCGCACTACCACTGCGACGCCGCGCGGGCCGAGGCGCACGTCTACAGGTACAACCTATCACTCGTGGCGGCCGAACGTGCTGGGGCGCCTGCCCTACGCCGCGCACTACCACTGCGACGCCGCGCGGGCCGAGGCGCACGTCTACAGGTACAACCTATCACTCGTGGCGGCCGAACGTGCTGGGGCGCCTGCCCTACGCCGCGCACTACCACTGCGACGCCGCGCGGGCCGAGGCGCACGTCTACAGGTACAACCTATCACTCGTGGCGGCCGAACGTGCTGGGGCGCCTGCCCTACGCCGCGCACTACCACTGCGACGCCGCGCGGGCCGAGGCGCACGTCTACAGGTACAACCTATCACTCGTGGCGGCCGAACGTGCTGGGGCGCCTGCCCTACGCCGCGCACTACCACTGCGACGCCGCGCGGGCCGAGGCGCACGTCTACAGGTACAACCTATCACTCGTGGCGGCCGAACGTGCTGGGGCGCCTGCCCTACGCCGCGCACTACCACTGCGACGCCGCGCGGGCCGAGGCGCACGTCTACAGGTACAACCTATCACTCGTGGCGGCCGAACGTGCTGGGGCGCCTGCCCTACGCCGCGCACTACCACTGCGACGCCGCGCGGGCCGAGGCGCACGTCTACAGGTACAACCTATCACTCGTGGCGGCCGAACGTGCTGGGGCGCCTGCCCTACGCCGCGCACTACCACTGCGACGCCGCGCGGGCCGAGGCGCACGTCTACAGGTACAACCTATCACTCGTGGCGGCCGAACGTGCTGGGGCGCCTGCCCTACGCCGCGCACTACCACTGCGACGCCGCGCGGGCCGAGGCGCACGTCTACAGGTACAACCTATCACTCGTGGCGGCCGAACGTGCTGGGGCGCCTGCCCTACGCCGCGCACTACCACTGCAGGTACAACTTATAACTCGTGGCGGCCGAACATGCTGGGGCGCCTGCATCGACCAAGGGGTCATGGAGCTAGAAGGCGCGAAAAAATCATCATAAGGGTCTTGTTACTCTATCTATTGGTCACTCGTTTGCAAGAATATCGCGAGTTCTGAGACTACTAGTATAGCAGAGTTTAAGTTCGCATCACGTCTACGCATGAAGCATCCTACTTAACTCATATTTTCAAACGAGCGGAGCGCAAGCGAAGTGAAGTTCTTACAGACAACTTCGAATACAACGGAACTGTCAGCTGGCTACTGGGATGTCTGTGCATTTCGAATACTTCGATGGCTGTTTGATTTAGAAAGTTTATAGATAGTGAAAATTGTAAAAAAATTGGTCACGTAGTATGGGTACGTTCCCTTAAGTTTATAATGACGTGATGACTTTTCCAAATTATTATTGAATGTAATCGTTAAGCTAATATATTTTCCCGCAGGTCGACGGACGAGGAGGGTCTGCAGAAGACGGCCGCGGACGTGGCGGCCATCACGTGACGCGCGGCGGCGCCCCGACTTAGGCTGTGATCTGTCTTTACTGTACTACACTGTAGCTGCGGGCGTCGGCGCTCCCACGCGGCACGCGGCACGCGGCACGCGGCACGCGGCACGCGGCACGCGGCACGCCACAACAAACGTTCCGTCCACTGACCGTTATCTCCCGTTTTAACCGAAACCAATCTTAGGAGAATTGCAGGATTCAGGAGGTTAACAGGATTTGTTTTGCATTAATATAACAAGGTCTACCCCGAAATGACAGTTGTATTCGACTAGGTCAGGCAATAAATTAGACATCTATTTAATTGTGTTCGGGAGTTTAGGGCGAATTAGCTAGTTAATTAGGTGTCATTTTAGTACCTGGAGGTAAATGATTACCATCTGCAAATTCGTAAATTTATTATTAACGGAGACGGAGAGCCACGTCAGATATGACACAACAATGAGAGCGACGAAATACCTCTATACTATGCTTATTTCTAGATCTGGACATCAGGCAGCTGTAAAGTGGTGGAGGTCAAAGAATGCAAACCACTTCAAGAAAACAAATCCTAGAGTTCTGGGCTTGATGGAATATTATGAGAAATTATATAAATAATTAGATTATATCATTGCCAAAAGTATTTCTTGGGTGAAAGTAGTGCCAAACGGCGTATAATATAGTTCATAGTTTGTCGCCTACTGTTTTTGTTTCCGTTATAATACGCAATGTTTTTTGTTCTAATGTTAAAAAATAGGCCCTGTCCTTAACTGAGACAACTGCGGCAGTTTTTACCTATTTTGGTACTACTATTGTCCAATTCAAAAATGTTGATTATCTGTCACTCTGACCTCCACCCATTAAAAGCTACCAGATGCCCGGATCTAGCAATAAGGATAGTATAGCAATCTAACCGGATCTAGCAATAAGGATAGTATAGCAATCTAACCAGACGGGTTTTGTTGCACTCATTATTGAGTCATATCTGACGTAGCCAGCTCTTAGTCCATTATAAAGATATAAGGTCCATTGACAGTGCTAATGTGTAATACGCACTGTGCGTTAAAATGATGGCCGTTTTTTAGCCAATCATGAGCGAGAAACGGAGTTTTTTATTACTAGTCTGATTAAACCGAAATTTGGAATTAATTTTGAGGTAATTAAATTAACTAGTAGTCCGCCTCGAACGGAGACCTCGCGATTTACTTGCAAACAACCTGTCCATTATAACAAGACCCATGTGATGATTTTTTCGCGCCTTCCAGCTCCATAACCCCTTGATCGATCCTGCTCATATACGAACTTTCAAATTATATGTATCTCTGCTACAACCCCAGCAAATTTCATAAAGATCAGAAAAACGTTACTAAAGTTATCGCGAAACAAACTCTCAAAATCAAAAAGCCATCGAAATGCCGAGACGTCCCAGTAGCCGAAGTTGTTTGTAAGAACTCACTTCGCTTACGCTCAGCTCGTTCGATAAATTAGAGTTGTATACATTTCCCGATAAGTAATAATGTTCATATTGAGTTTTCATACAACACGTGCAGTCGACGAAACGTTTTGTTCAATAAGATGCCTAGTTGGGTCAGTGTGCTCGATTTTATAGAATAATATATCGTGCTATTAAATGTTATCGGGACCAATGCGCCGCATTCTTACGAATGATTCACGCTACATCCTCTCGAACATTCGGCATAATAGATTACATACTTTTGTATGAAATTATACTGGGTTTTTGGTTTAAAAAAATTGGGTATATCAGCCTTTGTATTAATTATAATTGACATTATAAAAAGTCGGTGTAGCGTGGGTCAAGCATAACGGGGGCCGCGAAGGCGAGCCTTATCTACAATTCCCAAATAGTTTTGATACTACTACCTTACTTTAAGTTCTCTATGCTCTAGGTAATAATTAATTGAAATATTTCTTACAATATCTTAGTCTAACTGACCAATTTTAATAGCTTTGCCTTGCCGAGCTTTGCTTTTTTATTGTGAACTGTGCTATAAAGAGAGAGAGAGAAGAAAGAGAGAGAGCGAAACCGGGTCCGTTTCTATTCTGATAACTTGGCACCACTTTATGCAGTGGTCATGTTAAGTTGAAGTAACACAAGCATATACCTATTTACTTAAATAGGTACGAGTATACCATTTAATTGCCGTGTCAAGTGACAAGACAAGTGTTTATTAGCTTAGCTATATACCTAGCCTTGGAGAATATGTTTAGCACAAAAGTTTTATCGTTTGAGGAGTAGAATCTACGTTGTAATTTTTATACCGGTATACCTACTTCCAACAGTTGGTGGTCCCTGCCAAAAAATAAATTTAGTTGAGTGGTCCGTAAACACTGAGGTTAACACTTTCGCAACCGGGCAAAATTTTGAACAATACCCCAGAAACCGACAGAACCCGCCAGGCGGGCCACGATGTGCAACGCAATGCCGCACGCCGCGTGCCCGGCATCTGAGCAAACATTACGAGTGCCTACCAGGCGGGTTCTCGGTAGTCAAAGTGTTAAGTACCGCTATAGTGCTCTTATACTACTGACCGAGCCTATACATTCAGCAGCAGATGTCGCCAAGAGTTGATCAAGCGAGTTGTTCAACGTAATCTTCACACTCTTGTTCTCTTTAGCACTAACATCGTGTTTGGGCCATTCTACTTTTTTGTACATAAGTTTTTGACACTTTTTCGTAAAATACATAAATAAATAAATAATATTATGGGACAATCTTACACAAATCAACCTAATCCCACAGTAAGCTCAATAAGGCTTGTGTTGTGGGTACTAGACGACGATATATATAATATATAGATATAGATAAATACTTAAATACATAGAAAACATCCATAACTCAGGAACAAATATCCGTGATGAACACACAAATAAATGCCCTGACCAGGATTCGAACCCGGGACCTCCTGCTTCATAGGCAGGGTCACTACAAACTATTTAGGCTAGGAGGCCGTTAAATACATATTTTAGAATACTTGGCCATTCCTTTCATTTGCTGTTTTGTGACAGAGAAAGAGGCTTAATTAGCCTATCAACCCCGATAGCTTGTTTAATAATAACAACTGTAAATATTCTTAATCACAGTAACTCAGTGGTCCTTGATTGTTTCCCGATTTGTATGAAAATAAGGCATTTACCATTACGTTACCATCTTTTTACATTAATCAATATTAATATATGAATTTTGGTTAACAAATTCCTATTAGGTATTTGGTTCAGGTACAATTTAATAATCCAAATACAATTTCATACACAAGTTCAATGTCTATCATACTTTTTTCGGGCAATATATTAATTGTCACGAAAAAGTAGAATGAGCCGTTTTCATTTTTTTTAATAACTCTCGCTTAACACTTTGACTACCGAGAACCCGCCTGGTAGGCACTCGTAATGTTTGCTCAGATGCCGGGCACGCGGCGTGCGGCATTGCGTTGCATGCCGTAACCCGCCTGGCGAGTTCTGTCGGTTTCTGGGGTATTGTCCAAAATTTTGCCCGGTTGCGAAAGTGTTAACTACTTTTGCTGCTGACTACAGTGTACGCCGGTCTATAAAGGGTTGACCGCCAAAGCCGTCAAATCACGCGCACGGAATGTCGTGCCCTCACCGCCGGCCAGTCACGTCCAAAATATAGGCGAGTTGCCCTGAGCACTCGCGCGCGCTGGCGCTGAGGGCACGATTTTTCCGCCCGATGCTTGGTCGGTCAATGGTTTAAGGGTCATTTTGTTTAAGTGGCCATTCACATTCAAAAGATACATTAAAATATTTAATGAAGGGATGTCATGTCCTAAGTAGTACATTTTCTACTGCCGTCGCCTGGTACCGGCCACTTGTCCTAAAAATGTACTTATCATTTGAACTAAGTAAAATCATAATTACAGTTTCAGCATGTTCTAGCAAATGGACTTACGTCAGATATGACACAATAATGAGAGCAACAAAACCAGTCTGGTTAGATTGCTATATCATTATTGTTAGATTCGGGCATCTGGCAGCTTTTAATGGGTGGAGGTTAGAGTGACAGACTAGCAAAAATTTGAATTGGAAAATACTATTACAAAAATAGGCAAATGTTAGCCAAGTTGTCTCAGTTATAATTTATAATAAAGGACAGGGCTTATATTTTAACATTAGAACAAAAACATTGCGTATTATTACGGAAACAAAAACAGTAGGCGACAAACTATGGATTCAGATTTTACTTTTCAGATTTTTTTATTAGAAACAATACAAGATTGTGTATGAAACCAAATAATATACATTTTGCGCTTATACATTACTCGTTATACATTATGGATTACATTATACGTCGTTTGGCACTACTTTCCTCCTACTAATTATTTATATAATTTCTCATAATATTGCATCCAACCCAGAACTCATTTTCTTGAAGTGGTTTGCATTTTTTGACCTCCACCACTTTACAGTTGCCAGATTTCCAGATCTAGAATAATAAGCATGGTACAGCAAAAAATACTAGAGGGCTGTCATATCTGACTAGCTCTCCGTCTAAAACCTTTATAGTACTCTTTTCTTTAAATTTTCATGAATTTGTTCTAGATTTTTTTTTAAGCTTTTCTGTTCCGTAATACTTAGATCCATTGTAGCATCTGCTTATTTATATTATATTAGTACTCAAGTTTAATAGTACATTACTTACCAAGGACTGTAAAAGAAAGACTGCCCGAAATGGCAGGTATTTGTGACCCGAGCCGTAGGCGAGGGTTGTAAATATGCGAAAGAGGGCTTTCTTTTTTACTGCCCGTGGTAAGTACACAAGTTTACGTCTCCTCCTGGCCATAATGCGAACGCGTAGCGTGCGGTATAACTCACATTATGGCCAGATGTGACGTAAATAATATTATGCTATTTTCATACTTGACCAAGTATAGAAGTAGCTCTTCGGAACTTTTGGATGAGATGAAAATAACGTACACTACGTGAGTATGATGCGTAATACTTAGTGCCAGCCAGGCTTTGGCATATCGACGGGTAATTTTCGCATAATGTTATAGACTGAGAGCTGGCACCGGCAAATATGACACAATAACGAGATCAAAAGAGGGCCCTCTAGTTAGTTTGCTATACTATCCTTATTTCTAGATCCCAGCATCTGGCAGCCGTTCATCGGCGGAGGTCAGAGAACCACATGATGAACATAATTCCTAGAGTTCTGGGCTTGATGCAGTATTATAGATAATTATGTTATTAATTTTTTGCTAATATAAATATTTTATTTATATCGCTCGCTGTCAATTAGGACTAGGATCAGATTTCACCAATCACGATGATACGATCCATTGCCCAGCGTTTCTGTTTGGGGGGAAAGTAATGCAAAGTAACGTTTCCGCAATAATACGCAATGTTTTTTAACCTAATGTTAAAATATAGGGCCTACCCTCTATGAGACAATTTTGGCAGTTTTTACGTACCTACTTTGGTATTTCTTTTTGACAACTGAAAGGTTTTGCTGTTCTGCCACTCTGACCTCTACCGATGAATAGCAGCTAGATGTCCGGATCTGTAATAAGTACATTATAACAAACTAACTAGAGGGGCATCGTTGCTCATGTTGTTGTGTCACATTTTACGGAGTCGGCTCTTAGTCTATTAGAAACTACGTACAACTTTGCACGCAAACATGAACCTTATGTGTTATTGTATTTTAATGATATTTAAAATGAAACTAGAGGCTAAAGCTCACGAAAGTTACCCGTGGCTATTTTTTGTGTCCATAGTTAGTTATTTATTCCGGCTGCGGCTGTGTTCCGTCGGCCGGCGTGTGATGTCTGGCTCGCGTAGACTTGTAGTGAAACCGCTGCCTTGCCAGAAACTGTCCCCGTATTAGTACAGTACGCGAACAGTTTTGAGCTTCGGTAACTCACAAGTGCGATTTTCTTTTTTAGTTAGAGAATATGATATGATTACTTATAGTAAAAAATATTTTCTAACAGTTTTTGACGTCGCACTAGGTATTATATAGATATTTGTTAATAACAACAAGAAAAGATTAAACAAGATATATTTTCCTTTACCATACTATTGGATTCAACTATTTCAAGATCATCTGTCATTTTATAACAGTTTGATCAATAGATTATGTGAGCATAATCGAAAACATTTTGTCAAAATATAAGTGACCTTGAATTCTAAACGAATTACAAATGGCTAAGACGACATATGCTCTTGACAAAGCCGTTATAAAATGTGAAGTTATGTTGCAATAGTAAAAAGCGATAGCCTGGTGGAGAAAAATAAAACTTACATAATCTTTTCTATGTGTAGCATGCAAATACATGTATATTTTTTATTATTAGTACTTAACGTATTCTAACAGGTTACAAAATAAAATCGGACTTGTGATTTATGTAATTTTTATAGGTTAAAAAGGCGTTCCCGTACTCCACTAGTATTGGGTCTTATGAACTTCACGTAGACGCAGAGGCGTGAGGCATCAGTGGTTGTTGAAGTGAAAACTTCTTTAGCGGCGCTGAGCACTTTTTGTGATGGGGAAAAAATGTTAAACTCGCGACAGGTCACGTGACCGATAGATTCGTCAAATTGAAAATTCGTAAGACGGACACGTGACGTGACCTGATCGAATAAATAATTGTAACAGTTCTGAAGTGTTACATTTTTTATGTAATATTGTCGTTTGTGTACGATAGCGCAATAAATGAATATTGTATTTTACCACATAAATGATAGTACTTTTATACTGATAAGTAAAGCACTTCGTGCAACATTATTCCCTAACCATTCCAAAATATCAAAAATGCACAACGTTAATATTCGAGTTTTCACTTCTGCCGGCACTTCCGGAGTGCACCCCGTTGTTTTTTTAAGGCAATTCAAATTTTATGCTTTATCGATAAAGTTTTAAGTTTGCGTTTACCCGCCCGAGGAATTCACCGCCCCGATTGTTCGCGCACAAATTACAACTTTAACTATACAGTATAAGGTTTAATTTTATAAATCATCAGTAACTAAAGTAACGCGCTCGCAATGCGTGGGGTAAATCTGTTCAAGTAGAGCAGCATGCAGCACGCCCGTAGCAGGACAGTATCCTGGGTAAACAAAAATGTCCGTCAGTCACTAAGATTACCAGAGATGTGCAAAATGGTTTAGAAAAAGTATTTAAATACAAAATGCAAAATACTTGCATGGTTTACTATTTCAAATGCAAAATACTAAGCAAAATTGTATTTCAAATACTAAATACAAAATAGGTATTTTCAAAATACTTTTTTAAAATACAAATGCTTTTTAGAATTCCGTCGCCAAGATGGAAAAACGGAATCCTTATCTCGTCATGTCCGTCTGCCCTTGATCATATATCATAGTCATAGCATAGCCATTTTAATCAATAAATATAAAGCAAATGTTAATCAAATTTTAACTACAGGTGAGTCTTGTGTGCCACTAATTTGTTTTGTAGATATATGGTTAAAATATTTATTAGGGTCGGCACTCGATACATGTAATTAAATGTCTTTTTTTTCATGCTCTGATAGTGAGTTATATTTATCTTTATGGATCCAAATATCATTCATTTCCGTTCCAGGTAATTTACTTTCCATGTATGTATAATTTCTTTAGTTTCAAGCAATGTAAATTCGGTACAATAATGGATTACAATTTCCATTCTTATAAGCGCTGGTATCCTGGCGATAAGACGTCCGACTTTCAATCTGGAGGTCTCGGGATCGAATCCCGTCTTTGTACCACTGAGATTTTCGGAACTTATGTAAGAATTATCGGTTGATATCAGTCGCTTTTCGGTGAAGGAAAACATCCCGCGGAAACCAGAACTAATCCCAATAAGGCGTAGTTTCTCCTCTGGGTTGGAAGGTCAGATGGTAAGTTGCTTTTGTAAAAACTAGTGTCTATGTCAATTCATGTGATTAGTTCGCAAAGCCGGGACAAACGCTAAGAGGATGATGATTTCCATACTTATCTTAACTCTCCATTTCAAAACAGACGATTAGTTACAAAATGACGAGAATCGTCAGGAATGAGTGCCTATTTTCCCTTGGTTACGCGGTGTCCTGTCCTACCAATCACCCACGTAGGAGCAATATAGCCTGTTGTGTATAACTATAATCTGTTAAACCTACCTTTTCTACCAATATTATATGAAATTACAAAAAAAAAGTATTTTGTATTTTCAAAATAGAAAATGGGTCCCAAAAAGTATTTCAAATAAAATACAAAATGCTTTTGTTAAAAAGGTATTTAAATACAAAATAGGAAATAGGTATTTTGCATTTTGTATTTGCATTTTAAATACAAGTATTTCAAATAAGTCACATCTCTGAAGATTACCTATCAAACAATATTGGCCACGTATTTTTGGCAAACAAGTAAAAAATCATAAAGATAAGGCGCCTCAGGGAGGGGATATTTAAACAGGCTAATGCTTACCATTTTTTGTTTTAGAGAGTAAAGAATAAATAATGGCCCAAATGTTGGTAATGTTAACAGACTAACTAATTATATATTTTATTCAAGACACAAGTATATACTGCTGTTACGTGTCTGTGTGAATCTGACGTGGTGGGAAATTCACTCAACACATGTTCAGGACGATAAGAAATAGTCGGCAAGAGACATTCCACTGGGCGCCTCCGCTTCGTCTCGTCTCGATACTCTCAACTCGTACTTACTCGTACCATCCGCCAGCCATCTGCGTATTTCTTCTTAACTTAATGATTCCTACAAGATTTGACTATTTTTATTACTGTTTCTAGTTGTGTAAATAGAGACGATTTATATTTCTATATTGATAGTTATTGTTATATTGTACAGTAGGATATTTTTATAGAAAAAACCTTTGTGTAAATAACTTGTATGTACTAAGACTGTTGTTTATCTAGAGCTTTTAATTTGTTCAGTTAAATTACTAATAGGTATTATTAAAAAATCATGTATTTTCCAGTCATTTTGTGAGATTTGGGATGCGATATTTCTCAATTACTTTTGATTTTCTTGCCATACGGATTGGAATGAGATTGATTATAATTAGAGTACAAATGTGACGCTCGTACAGCAAATACTGCTGAGGAATTAACGTGTTATTTAGAAGATCTAAATCTAAATACGATAATAGTGTGATCCAAAAATAGAACACTATATACTCAAGAGCAAAGAAAATAGGTACACTTTGTGTGTGAAACAAAAACAAACGGTATCCAGTTAAGAGCATGTTAAAGGGGTCAGACTAAAGTACCTATTTAATTGTACACTACATTTATTATGTAACTAGTCCATTGTCAACGAAGTATAGTATTTACAAGCATTTATTTGATTTTCATTTAAGAAATTGAATCATCATCTTTTAAATAATCGATGGTTCATTAAAATTGTTGTATTTGAATATTTAATACCGTCAAATAGAAACAAATATTTACCACATGTCTTTTAGACATAATAAGGTTTATTTAACTAAGTGTTTTATTTTTGACGGTTTTAGCTATTTGTATTTTAAAATGCATTTATGTTTTGTGATAAGTTGCTAACGGTGTAAACTGAACTAGAGGGCGCCACGATGACTTGGAAATACATATTGATGTGTTGTTTTTAAATAAAAATAACAAAACTATTTAATATACCAGATGTTTTATTCATCGTTTCGAACATCTCTCCATCTTCCATCTGCTTCCATCTTGAAACGTCGAAGCGTATCAAAAATTTGCTACATTAAAATTAAACTGCAATAATATAAGTCTACATGTGCGACAATTTGCTACTAAATACTGTGTGAAATATACTGACTTTATAAGTAAACATTTATGGCGTTTATAAAGACGTGCCGTCTCTGGCTATGTCAATAAAACGTGCCGCAAACCAGCGTCGTTTATAAAAAACATTAGATAAACTTTCCTAAGTCTAGGTAATTATGTCCTAAAAACGCATTTAATGCGCTTACAATTAATACATAATTCTAAATTCACAGTAGTATCATTGTAGTCGGAGCAGGGTTGGTTAGCTTAGAAAATTCAACTCGGATGGAGTAGCCATGTCTGTCATTTTCTATACAAAAAAGTCTGCCGGTTTTTGCGGGGGTCAAATGTCAAATGTCGTCAAATGTCAAATGTATGGTTATTCGTACGTAACGTACAAATAATTGCGTCAGATAAACGTCAGTCCGTACATGTGTATGACCACTGGTCATATGTTTTCGACAGAGGGGAACGCCTCCGACTCCGGTTGGTTGAATTATCTAAGAGGGTTAGGGTTCAAAGTTCTGGTCATATGACCGCGATATTTATTTAGGCCTGGTGTTTTTGAAATAAATGTGACTAGACCATAAGCCTTATAGGCCAAGCAAATAAGATCTATAATAATTTTAAACTAAAAAGAACCGACTTCACTAAGCATCTACCTTTCCAACACAAAATGCTCGATCTGCTGTAAAAAATACTCAAATCACAACACTATAATGGTTGAAGAGTTCCCTCGATTTCTCCAGGATCCCATCATCAGATCCTGACATGGTTACAATGGGACCAACTGTGAAGTATACGCTTTCAAACAAAAAAAGAATTTTCCAAATCGGTCCAGCCGTCTTCGAATAATCGGTGAACATACATAAAAAAAAAAAAAAAAATAGCAAAAACAAAGATCCCGACGAATTGATAACCTCCTCCTTCGAAATCTTGAAGTCGGTTGAAAAGTGTTTTGAGGAATTAATCCCCAGCAGGCTGGAAATCGCTTTAATACCTTCATGTGGTCCTAAATGCATGAAATCCAAGTTTGCCCAATCCCAAGAGGTGTGCATAACGTTTTAGCGAAATTTTTGTTCTTTGTCAGTTTTTTTGCTTGTAGCTCGAAAAGGATACGTCCGACGGAAAATGTCATTCATTTATATTAAAGACGGTTAAATTTTGCGTCGATTGAGCATCTTCTCTTTTAGTTCGGTTAAGCGGTACAGCCGAAATCAAAAGTTATAAACCGGTAAAATGTCTCATTTAATTGAAAAACTCATATTTTGACTTCGACACCATATATCTTTGAAACAGATGACTCTTGTTGAAAAACCTATAGAATAATTGAATGATTCAAAATCAGTTTTTTATAAATTTTTCTGAATTGCATATTTTCCATAAAATATGATATGTGAGGCCTACATTTAATGCATCGTTACAACTAAGAATACTTCAGTGCACATTTCTAAAACGTAGGTACCCAATCAGAAAACTATTTATACACCGTGTTTTATTTATTTCTAAATTCCAAGGGTACATTCCTGAGCTTAACTTAAGTATATTTCTTAAAGACGCCAGTGCCCTAATTTGCTCCAGTTCTGTGGTAATCGATATTTCTTTTTTGTCTTTCCGATTGTGTAAACCTACATTTAATTATTCTTTTAATCTAAGAATTCGCTATTAAATCATGTAACTGTGTGTTAAGTCACTACAATATGGTTCCTTTGTATCTCGGATTGTAATGTTCGAAATTTCATTGACATGTCATAATGTTCAATTGTTTGGTTGAGTTAATATACCTTATTTACATTAGGAGCCGATTGGGGAATCAATCAATAACTGCTGAACCTATTTAGATGAAACTTAGTATAGAGATAGTAATCCACTCCCCTTTTTACCTCTTAAGGGATGACTTCTAAGATAAAAACTATTCTATTTCCTTTTCCAGAACTTAAACTATCTCCATACCAAATTTTATCTATGGACTTAAATCGGTTCAGTAGATATTGATTCCCCATACAAATAACTTTTGCCCCCTTTTCACACCCTTCAGGGATAGTTTCTGGGATAAAAACTCCCCAGAACTCAAACTATTTTCATAGGTACCAAATTTCATAAAAAACTATATTAATAACTCTTCATACTAACTTCTTACCCACTTTTCAGCCCCTTAAGAGTTAGTATTTTGGGATGAAAACTACTTTTTATGTACTTTTTACGGACTCAAACTATCTCAATCTCCATACAAAGTTTCATCGAAATAGATTCAACAGTTGCTGATTGATTCCTCAATCGGTTCCTAAACCAAACAATTGAAAACTAGACATGTCAAACATTAACAGCCTGAGATACACAGGAAGCATATTGTATTGACTTAACACACAGGTGCATGATTTTGTAGCGGGTGCTCAGAGTAAAAAATAATGTAATGTAGGTTTACACAATTAGAAAGACATAAATGAAATATCGATTACCTCAGAACTGGAGCGAATTATGACACTGGCGTCTTTGAGAAATAAACTTAAGTTAAGCTCAGAAATATACACTTGAAATTACCGGAAATAAAAAAACACGGTGTATAAATAGTTTTCTGATTGGGTACGTCTTAGATATTTGCACTTAAATGTTCTTAGTTGTAACAATGCATTAAATGTAGGCCTCACACATCATATTTATGGAAAATATGCAACTTAGAAGGATTTAGAAAAAAAAAAACGATTTTGAATTCATGCCAAATTTAGCCTTTCAAAGTAACTGAATTTGAAAATTAAGATGTCTATATATCGTGAAATTATATTCTCTTCAACTTTTATTCTATAGGTTTTTCAACAGGAGCCATCTGTTTCAAAGATATGTGGTATGGAAGTCAAAATATTAGTTTTTCTAATAAATGAGACATTTTCCCGATTTATAATTTTTTATTTTGGCTGTACCGCTGAACTGAATTATAAGTTAAGATGCTCATTCGATGCAGAATTTAACCATCTTTAATATTGATATCTATTGACTGACTGACTGACATAGTGATCTATCAACGCACAGTCCAAACCGCTGGTTCTAGAGATTCCAAATTTGGCACGTAGGTTCCTTATAAGGTCTAGGGGTGCGCTAAAAAAGGATTTCATCCCCTAAGGGGGTGAAATGGGGGTCCAAAGTTTGTATGGGGAAACAAGATTAGTTAGTCTATTTTATTCGAAACTTCACAGAAGTATTCCTAACAATAAATGAGTAAATAAGTGTTGCAGGTTTTTTGAGAATTCAACCCCTAAAAGGGGAAAATGTGGTCAAAAAGTCTGAAAATCAACATGGGTATTGTTTCTATGGTTTATCGGATCGTTGATTACGAAAACAACAACGATTTTAAAATCCGACGTGGCGGACGTGAAATACCATCTCCCCTGTTAGGGTACAATGGGGTTGAAATGTCTAAATATCCATATGGGTGTCGTTTTTGTGATTTTTTGGGACGTTAATTAAGAAAATGGCATCGATTTTGAAATTTAATATTGTGGACATAAAAATTCTTGAAAGTATTTGTGCCAAATTGCAATCTTCTTCTAAATATATAAAAGAAGAAACTGACTGACATATCAACGCACAGCCCAAACCGCTGGTTCTAGAGATTCCAAATGTGGTACGTAGGCTCCTTATAAGGCATAAGGATGCACTTAGAAATTATTTTTAAAAATGTACCTTCTAAGGGGGGAAATGGGGTTCAAAGTTTGCATGGGAAACGAGATTAGTTCAAATATTTTGTTCGAAACTTTACACGAGTATTCCTAACGATAAATGAGAAAACAAGTGTTTCAGCTTTTTTGAGAATTCAACCCATAAGGGGGAAATGTGGTGACAAAATTTAAATATCAACATGGGTATTGTTTCTATGGTTTATCGGGTCGCTGGTTACGAAATCAACACTTAAGGGGGTGAAATGGGGGTTGATAGTTTGTATGGGGAATTTTTAGACGTTGAACCAATTTAGATGAAACTTGGTATAGAGATAGTTTGTGTACCGGGAAACGACATGGGACAGTTTTTATCTCGAAAATCGATCTTTAAGGGGGTGAAATGGGGGTTGGAGGTTTGTATGGAGATTTTTTTACCGCGAACCGATTTAGATAATTTTGTTGTGGATATAGTTTGAGTCCCAGGAAACAATATAGAATATTTTTTAAGCCGAAAATCAATCTTAGAGGGGTAGAAAACATGTTGGTAGTTTGTATGCCGAATTATTAACCGCTGAACGGACGATTGAAATGAAACTTGGTACATATTATATAGATTGAGTCGCGGTAAACAATAGTTTTTATCTCGAAAATCAACCCTCTAGGGGGTGAAACGGGGGTTGAAAGTTTGTATGGGAAATTAATAACCGTTGAACCGATTTAGATGATTTGGTATGGAGATATTTTGCGTTCTGGGGAAGGATATATAATAGTTGTTATCCCAGAAGTCATTCCTTAAGCGGGTAAAAAGGAGGGTGGATTACTAATTCCACGCAAATGAAGTCGCGGGGAAAAGCTTCTGTTCAAGAGTAGAAATCTGTATTAATCATAATCTCTCAGTAGTAAGTCGTTGATGGCGTAACAATTAAACAATTATTGCAATAATTTCTTTAAAATAAAAAATGAGGGAACCGCCGTCTTCAAAACGTGGTATACCGAAACCTCCAGAATGTAACGAATACTTTTCCGAAAACCGCTTCTAAATCAGTTCAGCGAAACGCAAGATGATCGCGGACAAACATACAAACATACATTCCTACATACAAACATACGAGTCTAACTGAGAACCTCCTATTTTAGTACTTTTAGTACGCGGGCGAAGCCGCGGGAAAATTTCCTTCGGACGTACCGTTTTCGAGCTAGAAGCAAAAAACTGACAAAGAGCAAAAATTTCGCTAAAAAGTTATGCACACCTCCTGGGATTGGGCAAACTCAGATCACATGCATTTAGGACCACGTGAAGGTATTAAAACGATTTCAAGCCTGCTGGGAATTAATTCTTCAAAAAAATCTAATTTTCTTAGCCTATTAAGTATAGGTCTCTTCGAGGGAGGCGAACAAACTAAATCATACACAGGTTAACCTAATTCAGTTAGAAATTAAACTACCCTCTGTTTTATTATTAGCAATCAGAAATTTTGTGGACCCACGGTTCAAATGAAGGGATGCACTTTTTTAAACTTTCGCAGCTATTAATTATGACACTATTTCAAAAATTGTTTTAGATGGAGGCTTATTCTTTTTTAAAGCCCTATCCAACCCACACGTTAGGAGGTACCCTATAACAATAAATATTTTGCCAGTTTTTGATTTAGCACTTTGTCGGCGTCATTCATACAATACAAGGTGTAACAAAAATGTTGGTGATCAGTTTAATGGCATAATTGGGTACTTTCCTGGGTAAAAAAAATATAATTCTATTTAGTCCGTCAGTTAGATTATCAAAAAATATTGGACACGTATTTTTTATTTTGTCAATCAAACAAAAATTGGTGAAGATATAGCCCGTGAAAGTTCCGCGTGACGTCACATTATACTAAAAATTGTACTGAATTGTGACGTCACGCGGAACTTTAACGGGCTATATCTTCACCAATTTTTGTTTGCTTGACAAAATAAAAAATACGTGTCCAATATTTTTTGATAATCTAACTGACGGACTAAATATATTTTTTTAGGAAAGTAGCCAATTGGTATCGTTTTCTAATTATAAAAAACGAAGGAAAAAAGTTTTTCGCGCAAAAAAATGGTTGAGGGTTTTAGCGCGAGGGTTGGCCGGCTGGGATTTTGAGGAAAATACCAGTAAACAATTATAGCAAATTTCAACCTAATAGATCCTGCAGTTTCAGAGCCAATTGGCAGACAGACACGAGTGATCCTATAAGATTAGGGTTCCCTTTTTTGCTTTTGGAGGTACGGAACCCTAAAATCGTCGAAGGCAGAGACAAAATTTGATACTTCTACCGTGTACCATCACCCACACTGTTAACTGCCCATCGGTGGACCTTATGTCTTTTGTAATAAGGTCCACCGATGTACAGTTAAGTGTTGCTGTTTGTACTGCATGGTACCCAAGAGATGGTACAAGAAATGAAGGAGGTTACAGGATGATATGGCAAGATGATTTCAGACACGTAGCCGGAGGATTGTGGAGTAGAGATGCGTTTCACTGAATTGAAAAGATTGGTTCATAACTTTCGCTCGCGGAGATATGTATCACTCGTTTCGCTCAGTTCATCTGGTCGCATATTCGCATCGTCTCACTCGTTTGACTCGGCCGGCTCATTCAAATCATGAGTGGGAAAGAGCGAGCAAGTAATACTGTAAGCACTGAGATAGTTACTATGAGCGAGTAAAAAGAAACAGTTCATTTAAATTACTCACTCGTGAACGACCCATGTCTATTGTGGAGGAGAGAGGCTCTGAATAGACGTCAATGGAGAATTTTGGAAGAGGCCTCTGCCAAAGGCAAGCAGACAAAACATCTGAGGAAAAGAATCAGTAAACTTTTACCGTACGTTACTACGACGCCTCTCTATTCTCAAAATTTAACTACAGCAACTTTAGTTTAAAGCACAACGTAACATTAGCAAATCGACGATTCTATTTTAAGGGGTACTTGCGTATGGGTCATTTGGGTATTGAGCCTATTTGGTAGTCGATCCTCTGAAATGGGCCCTAGTAAATCTTTTTTGTCTTAGAAGCAGTTTTATGCGTAAATTTATATAAAAAATTGGTTT
The DNA here is from genome assembly GCA_947086415.1 of Pammene aurita. Taxonomy (NCBI): domain Eukaryota; kingdom Metazoa; phylum Arthropoda; class Insecta; order Lepidoptera; family Tortricidae; genus Pammene; species Pammene aurita. Next base: position 39,048,444 of record OX352292.1, on the reverse strand, counting down.
GTACATTTTCAAAAACTTACACTAGTTAATTTTACATAAGTTAACACAAAATATCAACATTTTGATCGGCTTAATGATTTTTCTATATGTCCAAAACTTAAGAACATTGGTGGAATAACTTAAAACTAAGTTCGGTGGTGATTTGGGCTGATACGTCACGTCACAGCCAGAGATGAAACTTAATCCGTATCCACATTCGAGAACAGGAGTGGGTACGAGTATATCGTTAATTAATCTAACTAACTATTTGTTTCTTTTGGTCAGCACTAACAGTTAAACTAAAGATGCTAACCTGTGTTACATAAGATAAAACTTAATATCTAACATGCAACAAACAAGCTTAATTAAATTAGACTAATCTTAAATCTAGCGATAAGATAACGAAAGGATACCTATACTTATAGGATATAGCGTCTCCTTTTCTCCTTTATTGGCTTTTAAGGGAATTTGGTCCCTGTTCTCTAATGTTTGGAATACTGGAGCCCAACCTTTGGCTGTAACTTAAATAAAAATAATGAGTCACCGTTTGCACTATAAAAGCTCTCCGCCAAGGCCAAGGCTGCGATGTTTGTGTACCTCATAAATGCGGGTCCATGGTGGAAGTGAACGGCCATCACGCGTCGAGTTGCTGTCGCTGCTCAGAGAGATTTCCTCGACACCACGCACTGAATCGTTCGAAAAGCCTTAGTATCCGCCAACATCCCGTGCGTGCTGGAACCACCAGAGTTCTGTCGCACTGATGGCAAAAGGCCGGACGGACTAAAGCTGGTGCGATGTCAGAAGGGTAAGTGCCTCCTTTGGGACGCCACGTGAGCACTTTCGCCGCCTCGCACCTCGGTCGGACGGTTTAAGCGGCTGGGGCCGTGGTGGGGTTAGAAAGCGGAGCAAGTGCCCTTAAACCCAATTTATTTCGTGCCTCTCGCGTTTGAGACAACGAGGTGCTGGGGGTCGGAGGCTCTACTCTTTATAAACGAAGTGGGGTGCCGTATTAAGGAGACGATCTCTTAGGCTCGCGCAGTTTCTTACCTGGTGCAAAGGTACCTTTGCGCGCGGGACAACTCGTGGGGGCTTATTTGACGGTACTTAGACTAAGTTTTAAATTTATTTTGAATGTGTTATAGAACAAGAGCCCACGACACTGAACCTAGTTCGACGAGTCTCCTTGATGAGATATGTATAATTACTACACCTAGATATTTTTCTAGCACGAACGAATTGTTGTAAGTGATTGACAAAATAATAATTTTAAACAAAAAAGAACCGACTTCACTTAGCATCCACCTTTACAACAGCAAATGCTCGAGCTGCTGTAAAAAATACTCAAATCACTATAGGTGTGCCTATAATAGTTGAAGAGTTCCCTCGATTTCTCCAGGATCCCATCATCAGATCCTGACCTGGTTACAATGGGACCAACTGTGAAGTATACTCTATTAAACAAAAAAATAATTTTTCAAATCGGTCCAGCCATCTTCGAATAATCGGTGAACATACATAAAAAAAAAAATAAAAAAAAAATAGCAAAAACAAAGATACCGACGAATTGATAACCTCCTCCTTCGAAATCTTGAAGTCGGTTAAAAACATCGACAATCCTGTTATCGATAAGTACATACTACTTCAAAATGGGTTTGTGATATTCTTAGTCAATTTGAAAGACAATTTCGGTGTGTGTGTGTGTTATAGAGTGACTTATGGTTATGGGATAATTAATACAGTGACACGAATAAAGAAAGTTACGAAAGTATTTCAAATTATTTGCTGAAGTATGTAAAATATAAATAAATTGATAGTTTTGTTATTATTATCTATTTTCTAACGCACCTTATTACCCTATATATATTTGTCTTTGTATTACCTCTATGACGTTGAAGTGGTACTTGTCGATAACAGGACTGTCGATTTTTTATTTTGTCAATCACTTACAATAAGTTGTTCGTGCTAGAAAAATATCTAGGTTTAATAATTACTCACGTATTTAATAGGGGAACACGAAATGCCGACTTATCATACTAGAAACCGGATTTCTAATATTAAAACAAAAATAATACGCCGCCACTTTTTTTGCATTGCAGCATCGGAATTTCGTGTTCCCCCATTAAAGACGTGACTAATTATATACATCTCATCTAGAAGACTTATCGAACTAGGTTCAGTGTCATGGGCTCTTATACTATTAGCCATACTCTTGGTGTACTTCAATTGCGATCTTTATTTTAATTAATTGGACACATGTAATATTTTTTGATATTGTAAATACTTAATAAATTATGTTTCTTTTTTTAACATTTAAATAATTATAAAGAACACATATCTCAAGATATACTGCATGAATATAGGTAGGTACCTCTGCTATTTGAGAAGTTCGCCGCAGTCGCACGAAATGCGGCCAGACATATGAAGATTAACGCATCGTTTAAAAGTTTGTAAACTATTGAGTAGGATAGCTCTGTAGTGTGTGTACAGTCGCCATCAAATATATCGGAGCGGCCAAGGTACTCAAAAATATCTGAACGTGAACTTTATCGCCTTGACAATAGAGGAGTTGAAAATAGATGACATATACTTCAGAAAAAGTGACCAAACCCTCCGGTGTCCGAGGCCAGATATGAACTGGCGTCTTCAGCTTTCGCGGCTGACGTCCTGACCACTAGACCACCCGTTCACGGCGGAATTTGTCAAATTTTCTCATGTATATGCAATCTCTGAATTTGAAACGGCTAGGCACCGTTGACTGACGTTGGTTGACGATCTGGCCTCGGACACCGGAGGGTTTGGTCACTTTTCTGAAGTATATGACATCTATTTTCAGTTTATATATAGTAGTGTAACTACTTAAAAATTGCAAATCAAAAAATATTGAACAAAATAATTTGATTTGCTTCAAGATTAATAGAGGAGTTGTTCAGATATTTGTGACCACCCTAACCACTCCGATATATCTGATGGCGACTGTACCTATCTACTCATTGCGTAGATTTCCTGCGGCTTAACCAATCACAACGGAGAAATGGTCAATAATCATGAACTAACTATTAGTAAAATATAAGGAACAACATTTGAACACAAACGATTCATATTATAATATGTCTTACATAAGTTAACAAAAACAAAAAAAAATAATCCCGTTTGTTCTATTATAATTAATTGATAAATTTCACAAGCGTTTCAACCGCCAGTTCTATTGTGTTACGAAGGTATAAAATAAGTTGCTGATAATTTATTAAAAAAAAATAAACAAAAAAGAACCGACTTTACTTAGCATCCATCTTTCCAAAAGCAAATGCCCGAGCTACTGTCAAAAATACTTAAGTCACTATAGGTGTGCCTATAATAGTTAGAGAGTTCCCTCGATTTCACCAGGATCCCATCATCAGATCCTGTCCTGTTTACAATGGGACCAACTGTAAAGTATACTCTTTCAAACAATAAAAGAATTTTCCAAATTGGTCCAGCCGTCTTCGAATAATCGGTGAACATACTTAAATAAAACAAAATAGCAAAAACAAAGATCCCGAATTGAGAACCTCCTTCGTAATCTTGAAGTCGGTTGAAAACACATAATTAATAATATTTAATTATCTGAATATTGTGTGTGTCATTTAAAAATATAAACACGTATTTTACAAATTACAGGCAATAGAGAAGATGCAGCTATAATATTTACCATTATTTTGTAAACAAAATGTTGAAAAAACATAAAATAATAACTATTAAAACGTTATTACTTTAGTTTATACTAATTTCAAACAATAATTACGATTTGATGTAATGCGAAAGGGAACGTATTTTAATCCATCAATCAGAGTCTGGTGACATCACTCCTGTTGTGACAACTATGGATGGTATAGTAAAGGATGACAATCTCATAGGGCGGAACAGTCAAGTGTCCAGCTGTAAGCAGTAAATAACAGTCCCAAATCCCTCCAAAAGGTGCGCTGGTTTAGCTAGAGTGTGAAATAAACTTAGCAGTTTTCTGACGAAATGAAGTGCGCTGCATGTGATTGGCCGTGGATAATGCGTTGGAAATTTCAAAATTTAGGTCACTAGAGTAAGCAAAAAATCTTAACCTTACCTAAAATGGCTAAAATAACTAAAAAATTAATATGCTGAGTGTTTTTCCTCTCTGAAGATATTTATTTTTAAATATGTACGGATTTTTACATTTTAATATAAAAAAATAAAATATACACAATAACAAGTATCCGTAATAAACCCACAAATAAATGTCCTGACAAGGATTCGAATCTGGGGCCCTCTGCTTCGTAGGCAGGGTCACCACCGACCGGACCAGAAATTTACTCCTTTGTAGCTATTGTGGCGCCACGATTTTAACGCCTTTCGACGGACACTTTTGAACATAGATATTGTCATCCTTACCTTCTACCATCCATAGAACCAAGGATGAACAAATATGGCGACTATGGCGAGTGACACTGACACACATGAGTGACGTCACAGGCACTGTAGATCCGTTTAGGCGCGAAAATTTAAATTATCAGTTTGTAAAAGCAATTTTTGACCATACATTATAGTATTTTAATTTTTTTATACACTCGTGGTCTATTCTACGTGCAATTCTTTCAAATTAAAGCAAAAATGAAAATATTGCATCTCGCCTATTATTATGTCATATCCCTAAGAAATTCTTTGCGAAAAAAGTTATAGTGATAATCACTAAAAGTCTTAGCCACTCTTTGATTCAGTGATAGCTGTCAACCGCCAAACATGGCGCACAACATTTGTTCTACATAGCCCATCTAGTAGAATAGTTACATACAAAATCAATGTTGTGAAATTCACCTAATATCAATTACAACATCATAAAGAACACACGGAATTACCTCAAAAAACTCGTCGACAAAAATATATAACAATCTATATATATAATATATCTATACTTATGTCGTGCGTGACATTAGTAATGAATCACAGCACGTGTTTCAAAATGGCGTTGACTAGATCGACGGAGTGCTCGTCCACGAGTACGACGTCGAAATGTTTGAGGTAGTTGGGCAGGTTGTCGGCGCCGTGCCCGAGGAAGCCAACCTATAACAATAGTAGATTGTTAACCAAGGGTTGAAAGTGACCCATTTCACCTGAGATGAAAAAGCAATTTTCCACCCGGCTATCTACCCAGGAAAATAAAACTTTCCGAACAGAAGAGATGAAAAATAATTAACCGTCAACCAACCCATATAATTATTATCCATCCAATGAAATAAAATCCCTACCTCACTCAGTTAACCAGTGTTGCGAGCGACGCCGATCGTTCGCATAATAATCATATAACTCTCCATGAGGACCTCATACAACGACCTAGTCGAACATTACAATCAACTCCGACGTCGTCCAGCTGTTTACCAGCTCGTAGTACTCCGTGCCCTGCTAATATATGGCCTCACCTTGATGACGGTGTCGCAGTGGTCCATGCCCTGCGCCATACCGGCGTCACCGATATTATCCCCCATGAGGATGACGTTGTCTCTCTTTTTCACCAGCTCGTAGTACTCCGTGCCCTGCTAATATATGGCCTCACCTTGATGACGGTGTCGCAGTGGTCCATGCTCTGCGCCATACCGGCGTCGCCGATGTTATCCCCCATGAGGATGACGTTGTCTCTCTTTTTCACCAGCTCGTAGTACTCCGTGCCCTGCTAATATATGGCCTCACCTTGATGACGGTGTCGCAGTGGTCCATGCCCTGCGCCATACCGGCGTCACCGATATTATCCCCCATGAGGATGACGTTGTCTCTCTTTTTCACCAGCTCGTAGTACTCCGTGCCCTGCTAATATATGGCCTCACCTTGATGACGGTGTCGCAGTGGTCCATGCCCTGCGCCATACCGGCGTCACCGATATTATCCCCCATGAGGATGACGTTGTCTCTCTTTTTCACCAGCTCGTAGTACTCCGTGCCCTGCTAATATATGGCCTCACCTTGATGACGGTGTCGCAGTGCTCCATGCCCTGCGCCATACCGGCGTCGCCGATGTTATCCCCCATGAGGATGACGTTGTCTCTCTCTTTCACCAGCTCGTAGTACTCCGTGCCCTGCTAATATATGGCCTCACTTTGATGACGGTGTCGCAGTGGTCCATGCCCTGCGCCATACCGGCGTCACCGATATTATCCCCCATGAGGATGACGTTGTCTCTCTTTTTCACCAGCTCGTAGTACTCCGTGCCCTGCTAATATATGGCCTCACCTTGATGACGGTGTCGCAGTGGTCCATGCCCTGCGCCATACCGGCGTCACCGATATTATCCCCCATGAGGATGACGTTGTCTCTCTTTTTCACCAGCTCGTAGTACTCCGTGCCCTGCTAATATATGGCCTCACCTTGATGACGGTGTCGCAGTGGTCCATGCCCTGCGCCATACCGGTGTCACCGATATTGTCCCCCATGAGGATGACGTTGTCTCTCTTTTTCACCAGCTCGTAGTACTCCGTGCCCTGCTAATATATGGCCTCACCTTGATGATGGTGTCGCAGTGGTCCATGCCCTGCGCCATACCGGCGTCACCGATATTATCCCCCATGAGGATGACGTTGTCTCTCTTTTTCACCAGCTCGTAGTACTCCGTGCCCTGCTAATATATGGCCTCACCTTGATGACGGTGTCGCAGTGGTCCATGCCCTGCGCCATACCGGCGTCACCGATATTATCCCCCATGAGGATGACGTTGTCTCTCTCTTTCACCAGCTCGTAGTAAGTACTCCGTGCCCTGCTAATATATGGCCTCACCTTGATGACGGTGTCGCAGTGGTCCATGCCCTGCGCCATACCGGCGTCGCCGATATTATCCCCCATGAGGATGACGTTGTCTCTCTCTTTCACCAGCTCGTAGTACTCCGTGCCCTGCTAATATATGGCCTCACCTTGATGACGGTGTTGTGATATATGTATGTAGGTATTTCTAAATATTGGTTGACATGTGTCAAAATCCTGCCGATCCTTCTCGATTACATCTTGAACTGAACGCACGTATTTTAATGTTATCCCGCTATCCCGTAGACATCTAGACGACCTAGTGTTCATACTAGAGGTGTGCGCCGATGGGAAAATCATCGGCGGCGGCGTCCGATCGTTTTTTGACCGGCGGCGGCGGCGTGATCGGCGTGAAATCGGCGTGGTACATATTTTTAATATGCCTGGGGAATTTGAAGGGACTTTAAGCCTACTGAGTATTTATAAGGATAAACTGCTTTAATAAAACACCCCAAATCTTTGAAAACGTATGATTGTCTCGCAAACATTGCACATTTTAAATCAAAGACTTGATTTTAAAGAATTTTCAAAAAGATGTACTAGTTATGGTCCACATTTATAGCTCCGTACTTAATGTTTTCAACCGACTTCAAGATTTGGAAGGAGGAGGTTATCAATTCGTCGGGATCTTTGTTTTTTTTTGCTATTTTTTAGGGTTCCGTACCTCGAAAGGAAACAACCGGAACCCTACCACCGAGGGTTCCGTACAAACCTGTAGGTATATCGGGGTAGTAACTTTAAAATTATTAAAAATATTTTTATTATATGATGTAACTAAAAATTTACAGCAGGCTTATGATGGTCAGTGACAGCGGATAACTTGATAAAATGATAAACTGACAAGTTATCAAGTTATCAGCTGATAGCCAGATAACATGACAATATGTCAAGTTGTCGGCTAGTTGCCGACATGGTTCAGTAGTGTGTGTACCACAGTGTATACGATTGTCTACGACTAGCTTTTTAAAACCCATAAAATAGGTTACACTTAGGATCACTTTGTTGTCCGTCTGTCTGTCTGTCAAACCATTTTTCTCAGGAAACTTGAAATTTGGCACGAAGCAACGTCATATAGCATAGACAATGGAAAAATTACAAAAAGTAGACATTTTTAGTAAAATCATACAAAAAAATAATTTTTTAAATTTTAAACTTACTACCTTTTTCCTCGTAAACGGGTGGAGGTATTAAATTGAAATTCATGTCAAATACTCAGGGCTATAGGACCTTTCAGATGTAGCAAAACCAAACTTTTATGTCAACGCAATCAAAAGAAATAGCAATTTAAGTCGCATATTTTGAAACTTAGTACTCGCAAGAAACTCAAAACCTAAAGGGTACTTCCCGTAAACTCAGAAACTTGAAACTTGGCACGAAGAAACTTCATATAGCACAGACAAAGGAAAAATTACGAAAAGTAGACATTTTTCGTAAAATCATACAAAAATATATTTTTTAATTTTAAACTTACTACCTTTTTCCTCGTAAACGCGTAGAGGTATTAAATTGAAATTCATATCAAATACTCAGGTCTATAATACCTTTCAGCTGTAACAAAATCAAACTTCTATGTCAACGCAATGGGTGAACTTTTACTTATATACCTATAGGTTTGTACGGAACCCTCGGGGCGCGAGCCCGACTCGCACATGGCCGGTTTTTTTTATGTATGTTCACCGATTTTCGAAGACGGCTGGACCTATTTGGAAAAATTTTTTTTTTGATCGATAATTCACAGTTGGTCCCATTGTAACCAGGTCAGGATCTGATGATGGGATCCTGGAGAAATCGAGGGAACTCTTCAACAATTGTAGGCACACTTATAGTTATTTGAGTATTTTCAACCGACTTCAACATTTCAAGAAGGAGGTTATCAATTCGTCGGGATCTATGTTTTTGCTTTTTTTTATTTTATGTATGTTCACCGATTATTTGAAGACGACTGGACCGATTCGGAAAATTATTTTTTTGTTTGAAAGAGTATACTTTACAGTTGGTCCCATTGTAACCAGGTCAGGATCTGATGATGGGGTCCTGGAGAAATCGAGGGAACTCTTCAACTATTATGGGCACACCTTCAACTATTATAGGTATTTGAGTAATTTTTACAGCAGCTCGAGCATTTGCTTTGGGAAAGGTGGAGGCTAGGTGAATTCGGTTTTTTTTGTTTAAAATTATATCCATGTAGAACTGGCGTCACCACTTGCCTGAAAATCAACTACGATAATAATACAAAAAGCCCCGAAGTTAACAAGTGCAGAACAGACTGATTTACAATTTGTAATTTGTGAGGGAAAATGTTGATTCTAAGTTCTAAAAGACAAAGATGCTTGCGGTAGCCCGAATTTGCTAAGGAAATAAATTCTACATTTTATTTTATCGTTCTTCGATGGATGGATTGGATTCTAATTTGTTATTAAATCAAATACAAAAATTGAAAAATAATCAAACTGGGTTTGATTATTTGGGTTAATAATCAAACTGGGTTTGAACCAACATCAATACACCTAACCAGGGCTCGATCGCTTTACCGATTCGCAACATATATGAATTTTTGGGAAGACGTCATTTGATTATATTTCCCGTTAGATTCAAATGTCTCTAATAAACCTACTATCTATTGTAGCCTTGAAACGTCAAAAATGAGAAAAAACCTTAGGCATCTGCGACGCACGTCAAAGGCCCCATACAAAAAGCATTAGGTTTATGACGTCACCGGCCTCATAGTTGCGGAAAACTCTTTGGAAGGAATAAGTTTTTGGAATGTTTTTGTAACTTTTGGGCACGAAACAATGCGTTTTTACCTATACAGTTGTAGTTGAGGTATTCATCACCAAGTAAAAATATATTTGGGTTATTCATAAAAATATCTTTACAAAAATATTATAAAATTATTACGGATTCCCACGATTTTAAATTAATTTGGTATTGTTGTTGAACGTGTTTATTGAACAAATTCAATTAAATATTTTGCACGCATGTTCCCAATTAAGCTATGGGTCAAGTAACTAAGATGAATAAATGTTCAATAATGCATCACTCTAAGCAATGCAAAAATAATTATAGATTAGATTCCTTGATTAAATAACAGAATTTAGCTTTTTTCAATTATTTGTGTTACTTATTTCATCCAATCATCCCCGCTGCGAGCGGCTTGCGAAGATCTATTCTATGTTAATAGCACAAATAAGAGTACTGATGAACATCGATGAACCACGATAAATCCATGCGCCTAACGAACGTCAGTAGCATCGGATAAAAAGAACGAGTAACTTTAAAACAAAATTGAAGCATCTTTTCCAAATAGTAGTTGAAATCGTGTTATAGTGATATCCACAGTTCCACTTTACTATTAAGTATTAAGTGTCGTTAGCAGAGCGAAAATGTGCGAGATATTATAAAAGCACGTAAATTACAATTAACTGCAGGTGTAACGTTACGTAACTATACTTAACATAACGTAAATATATATCTCTCTCTCGATCCTAAAATCAAACTTGACCTAATGAGAATAGGCCATTTAAACAAAAAAAAACTAACCCAGTCGTCTTCGCGAAATGAAAACAACAAATGAGAACCTGCAGCTTTTTGGAGTTAGTCAAAAAATAAAAAATTGTTACTTCACTCTTATTTTAGGGAAAAAAAAGTAAATCAAAATGCTTTCTATTCAAAAGCCGGAAAAAGCAAATTATACAAAAATATAAACCTATAATTTAAAAACCAGACGGTATGAATAATCGATAAGTCGTCTACGTAAATCTTGAAATGACAGCAAAAATAACGTCAGTTGGTACACCGGCAAGGAATAAGTGAAGAAGGAAAAGCATTATTTTAAAAGAAGTAGTATACTGGCCACTCACTACCATTTCCGGGCATTAAAACAAGATAAAGACTTAAAAATTGCCACGCCGATTCTACGCCGGTCAAAATCATCGGCGGCGGCGGCGTGGAAAAATTGTCGGCGGCGGCGGCGCGGCGGCGCGGCGCACATGTCTAGTTCATACATCACATTGGCGACGATCTGGACTCGCGTAGTGTTTACGTTAAAGTTACGGTGGACTTTGCTCGAGCGGTACACTGGCGCAGCGATAATTAAGGACCTATTATTTCGTGTGGTGTGTTCCGTTGTGAAGTGGCGTAATGGCGGTCGGTAAAATTGAACCGTTCGACGCGAACAATGATAAGTGGTCGTCATACGTGGAACGTCTTGAACAATATTTTATTGTTAATAGTGTTGAAGATGCAAAGAAAGTTGCGACCCTAATCACGTTTATCGGCGGTCCAACCTACGAGTTATTAGTGACCCTTTGTTCACCAAAGAAACCGCACGAACTTAAATATAATGACCTTAACAAGGTTATGTTACAACATTTGCAGCCGACGCCTAGCATATTAGCTGAGAGGTATAAGTTTCGCCAAAGAATACAAACTAAAAGTGAGTCTATATCTGACTATGTGGCGGCTTTAAAAAAATTAGCTAGAACGTGTGACTTTAAAACTGGGCTAGATGAAAACTTAAGGGATCAGTTTGTCTGTGGTTTGTTCAGTGAGGTGATCAGACAAAGACTTTTTGCGGAGGACGACATCCCTTTTACGAAGGCGTTTAAATTGGCTCATGCGTTAGAAGCGGCGGAGACAAACGCAGCGGCAGTGAACAGTAAGCGGTCTAACGATGATGGTACCGTGGAGTGTCATGCAATTACGAAGTTCACGAAGGGAAGTCAGCGTGGCGAAGACCGACAGCGGAGCCGCCCGGCGGCGGCGGCGAGCGGCCAGCGGGCGCGCGGTCGTTACAGCTACGGCGCAGCTGGCGGGAGCGGCGCGCCGGGCTGGGCCGGGGCATCGGGCGCGGGCCAGTGGCGCGCGGGCCGCGCTGGCGGAACAGCTCGAGTGGCCGGCGCAGGGAGCGGCTCGAGTTGTCAGGCTTGCGGCGAACGGCATGATGTGGCGGAATGCAAATTTCGCGTATATGTGTGCCGTGTATGTAATCTGGAAGGCCACCTCAAAAGAATGTGCCCTAAACTCGGCGCGGGCGGCGCGAGTTACGCGGACGGCAATTACGTGGAGGAATTAAACAACTCAGATACAGACGATAGTGCTGAGGTAACTATCCCAATTTATAACTTAAGTGGCTCGAAATATTGTACTCCTGAACCATATTGTATTCCTGAAACACTGCTCATAAATAATAAGAAGTTGGAAATGGAGATAGATACCGGTAGTGGCATATCGTGTATTAGTCTTGATTGTTATCGTAAAATGTTTATGAATTGCGATTTATTAAATCCTAATCTTGCAATGCGCTATTTGACCGGTCCGCCCGTAGAAATTGTAGGCAAAATAAGAGTGATTGTTAAATACAAAGATAAGTCGCGGGAATTGAATTTATTTGTTGTCAATGGCGGAAGGACATCTTTAATCGGTCGCGAATGGCTAGAGGCGTTAGGTATTGTGGACCCCGATACTTTTCCGTGCAATAGTATAGTCACGGAAAGGAAATTCAATCTGCACTCGTTCAGTTCCAGATACGCGCAGGTTTTTAAAGACGGGCTGGGGTGTTATACGGGCGAGCCGGTTGGTCTGCGGCTACGCGCCGACGCGGTGCCCGTGTTCATGCGCGCGCGCCCTCTAGCGTTCGCTTTGCGCGCGCCTGTCGAGAGCGCGCTGGACCAGATGGTAAGTGATGGCATTATAACACCGATTGAGTGTTCAGACTGGGCCACACCAATTGTACCAGTCGTCAAATCGGACGGCTCTATTCGTATCTGTGCTGATTATAAACTTACACTTAACAAATGGCTTGAAATAGATAGATATCCTGTCCCTAGGATCGATGATTTGCTTGTTAAATTAAATGGGGGTGACAAATTTTCTAAAATTGATTTAAGTCAGGCGTATGCACAGTTCCCATTGGATGATACCAGGAAAGTTACCACTATTAATACCCATAAAGGCCTGTTTCAGTACAATCGCCTTGTTTATGGACTCGCGTCAAGTCCTGGCATTTTCCAACGCAAGCTGGAGCAAATGTTTGCCGACTTACCCACGGTTGGAGTCTACCTAGATGATGTAATTATAACGGCGAAAAATGATGATCAACATTTTAAAATTCTTGGTCAGGTATTTGATAGATTACTTAAATATGGTCTCAAAATTAAGAAAGAGAAATGCACATTCTTCGCAGACTCAGTTACCTATTTAGGGTTCGTCATTTCAAGAGAGGGAGTATCATCAGCAAGTTCAAGTAAAGTAGAAGTTATTAATAAAATGTCTAGTCCACAGAATGTTTCAGAATTACGATCATTTCTTGGCATGATAATGTATTACGCGAAATTTGATAAAAACATAAGCACAATATTATCTCCTATGTATGAGTTACTTAAAAAAGATGTCAAATTCGTATGGAGTAAAGATTGTCAGGCTGCATTTGAGAAAATTAAATCTGTGCTACAGTCAAGTGAGGTGCTAGCGCATTACTCAAGCGAGCTCCCGCTGGTGTTGACGACAGACGCGAGCAGCACGGGGGTAGGCGCGGTGATCGCGCAGCGCACGCCGGCCGGGGGGCGCCCTGTCGCGTATGCGAGTCGAGTACTTAGCTCCGCTGAGAAACACTAGTCGCAGATTGAGAAAGAGGGACTCTCGATCATTTATGGGATCCAAAAGTTTCACCAGTATTTATATGGGAGAAAATTTCTATTAAAAACTGATCATAAACCCCTGGTCACCATCTTTGGAGACAAAGTGGGCATACCTACTATGGCTGCGAGTCGACTACAGAGATGGGCAGTGATCTTGTCTGGGTATAATTATGATATTGAGTATGTTCGGAGTGAAGATAACGGGGCGGATGCCTTATCGCGACTGATAGCCGGGCCAGGTAGGACAGTACGATCAGAGGTGACTTACCTTAATTATGTTCAAAACTTTTTACCTATAACAAGCACGGATATTAAAAAAGCGACCAGCAAAGATCCACTTTTAGTTAAAGTTTTTGTGTATATTAGTTCTGGGTGGCCTACATATTGTAATGATGATAACCTTAAACCATATTACGCCCGTAGGAACGAGTTGTACATTGAGGCCGGGTGTATTCCATGGGGATATAGGGTAGTGGTGCCAGTTAATTATCAAAATAAAATTTTACAAGAGCTACACGTAGGTCATGTCGGCATGGTAAAGATGAAAAGTACGGCCCGCAGCAACTTGTGGTGGCCCGGCATCGACGCCGACGTGGAGCGCACGTGCCGCGAGTGCGCCGCGTGCGTCGCCGAGAGCAGCGCGCCGCCGCGCGCGCCGCCCAAGCCGTGGCCGTACATTACAGAACCATGGACGCGTTTACATGTTGATTTCTTAGGCTCCATTGAAAATGAAACATTTTTTGTCATAGTGGACTCGACGACAAAATGGATCGAAATTTTTAGAATGGCAAAAACGACTTCATCAGCGGTTATCAAAGTTTTATGTGAAACTTTTTCTAGATTTGGGTTACCTAGGTCATTAGTTTCTGATAACGGCCCGCAGTTTTGTAGCACGCAATATGATGAATTCTTGAAATCAAATGGCATTGAAAAAGTACTTACACCCACTTACCACCCCTCATCTAACGGCGCGGCCGAAAACGCTGTAAAACTTTGTAAAAAAGCAATCAAAAAAGCAAAAAGAGAGGGTGTCGACATCGATATAGCCTTACAAGCATACCTGATGTCATATCGAAATTCAGTACACAGCACTACGAGTGATTCTCCTGCACTACTACTTCAGAAACGGAGGTTGCGTTGTCGACTAGATTTACTTCGGGGAGGAGAAGAACGTGAACGTACCGTGCAACGCGCGCAGGAGCGACAAGTTCGAGCGTCAGGGGGTCGGGAACGTCGGTTTCAAGTCGGGGATTTAGTTCACATGCGAGAGATGAGTAATCCGGATAGGTGGGTAAAGGGTACGATTAGGGAAGAAGTAGGCTCCAGGAATTACGTGGTGGAAAGGTTAGATGGGACGGTAGTTAAAAAGCATGTTGATCATTTAAAGCACAGTTCACATAATGGTACTCAGTTGGTGTGGCCTCGTTGGGACATGTCTTCATACGGTGGTGTGGTGTCTGGTCCAGCCGACTCGGCGGGCGCGGGTGACGCCGCGGGTGAGCACGGGTCCGAGCCGGCCGCAGCCGAACAAGCGCCAGTAGCGCCGTTGCCTCAGGTGACTTTAAGTAGTTATGGCCGGCCTAAAAAGCCTGTTAGATTACGCCCTATGCCAGAATTTGATTAATGCCGCTTTTGTAATGTCATGAGTATAGGTATATTAAGCTATATTTATTATTCACTAGAGTTAGTTATAAGTTAGTAGGTACTTGATTTTGTAATTATTTACGGTATTTGTAATACCTTGTATCATGTAATACTAAGTGTTAGATTAGATCAAGACGCAGTACTTATGTTTAAAATAAGTGTGAGGGTGTGATATATGTATGTAGGTATTTCTAAATATTGGTTGACATGTGTCAAAATCCTGCCGATCCTTCTCGATTACATCTTGAACTGAACGCACGTATTTTAATGTTATCCCGCTATCCCGTAGACATCTAGACGACCTAGTGTTCATACATCACAGGTGTCGCAGTGGTCCATGCCCTGCGCCATACCGGCGTCACCGATATTATCCCCCATGAGGATGACGTTGTCTCTCTTTTTCACCAGCTCGTAGTACTCCGTGCCCTGCTAATATATGGCCTCACCTTGATGACAGTGTCGCAGTGGTCCATGCCCTGCGCCATACCGGCGTCGCCGATGTTATCCCCCATGAGGATGACGTTGTCTCTCTTTTTCACCAGCTCGTAGTACTCCGTGCCCAGCTAATATATGGCCTCACCTTGATGACGGTGTCGCAGTGGTCCACGCCCTGCGCCATACCGGCGTCACCGATATTATCCCCCATGAGGATGACGTTGTCTCTCTTTTTCACCAGCTCGTAGTACTCCGTGCCCTGCTAATATATGGCCTCACCTTGATGACGGTGTCGCAGTGGTCCATGCCCTGCGCCATACCGGCGTCACCGATATTATCCCCCATGAGGATGACGTTGTCTCTCTTTTTCACCAGCTCGTAGTACTCCGTGCCCTGCTAATATATGGCCTCACCTTGATGACGGTGTCGCAGTGGTCCATGCCCTGCGCCATACCGGCGTCACCGATATTATCCCCCATGAGGATGACGTTGTCTCTCTTTTTCACCAGCTCGTAGTACTGCGTGCCCTGCTAATATATGGCCTCACCTTGATGACGGTGTCGCAGTGGTCCATGCCCTGCGCCATACCGGCGTCGCCGATGTTATCCCCCATGAGGATGACGTTGTCTCTCTCTTTCACCAGCTCGTAGTACTCCGTGCCCTGCTAATATATGGCCTCACCTTGATGACGGTGTCGCAGTGGTCCATGCCCTGCGCCATACCGGCGTCACCGATATTATCCCCCATGAGGATGACGTTGTCTCTCTTTTTCACCAGCTCGTAGTACTCCGTGCCCTGCTAATATATGGCCTCACCTTGATGACGGTGTCGCAGTGGTCCATGCCCTGCGCCATACCGGCGTCGCCGATGTTATCCCCCATGAGGATGACGTTGTCTCTCTCTTTCACCAGCTCGTAGTACTCCGTGCCCTGCTAATATATGGCCTCACCTTGATGACGGTGTCGCAGTGGTCCATGCCCTGCGCCATACCGGCGTCACCGATATTATCCCCCATGAGGATGACGTTGTCTCTCTTTTTCACCAGCTCGTAGTACTCCGTGCCCTGCTAATATATGGCCTCACCTTGATGACGGTGTCGCAGTGGTCCATGCCCTGCGCCATACCGGCGTCACCGATATTATCCCCCATGAGGATGACGTTGTCTCTCTTTTTCACCAGCTCGTAGTACTCCGTGCCCTGCTAATATATGGCCTCACCTTGATGACGGTGTCGCAGTGGTCCATGCCCTGCGCCATACCGGCGTCACCGATATTATCCCCCATGAGGATGACGTTGTCTCTCTTTTTCACCAGCTCGTAGTACTCCGTGCCCTGCTAATATATGGCCTCACCTTGATGACGGTGTCGCAGTGGTCCATGCCCTGCGCCATACCGGCGTCACCGATATTATCCCCCATGAGGATGACGTTGTCTCTCTTTTTCACCAGCTCGTAGTACTCCGTGCCCTGCTAATATATGGCCTCACCTTGATGACGGTGTCGCAGTGGTCCATGCCCTGCGCCATACCGGCGTCGCCGATGTTATCGCCCATGAGGATAACGTTGTCTCTCTCTTTCACCAGCTCGTAGTAATCCGTGCCCTTGATCGCGGTCTCGTTCTTGTTGTATGTGTGTATCACTTCGCCTTTTATACCGGTTATGGCGTCGTTCTCGTCTGTCGCGAGAAAATTTGACACCACCTGCGAATGTAAGCCGCGGTTAAAAATATATTGTTAACTTCATAAAGGGCGCCTTAAAGCGAATAGACTTTAGAATGAACATAGGGCAGGTGCCTCGGTTTTGGCCACTTGAAGGAAAAATTGTCCATTCAGACGTCCGTCATTATGTGTCAATAAGGAATTATGACACTCTTTATGAACGGAATCATTGAAAATATATTTCTTTATCAATCAATCAATCTTTGCGTATTATGGCTCCATCAGGGCTTGATGATTCCGCCAGTGTCGAGGTTGGATAAAACTAGGCCAGTATCTTGTTTCGCTGTACGGTAATGTGCGGTGTTCGGTAGCGTATCCATCCACCCTACAATATTAATATGAATCTCTGCTGTTAACATTCTGACATTAGATTTTCTTTTTTTCTTTAATGAAATGTCAAAACGAGGCCCAGGAGTCAGTTTTTGCCACTTTTTTCCATGGCTTGACACCTGAATGACAACTGATACATAACAGATATCAGTAACTAAGTAGATAACAGTGCCATCTGTGCTGTCATTTATAGTCTAAACAATTTGAACTGAGCTCATCCACTTAGTGTCTTATCTTTTGTGTGTAAACCGCAGGCGCGCGTGCCACTATGGAAAAAATGGTTTGGCCACATGTTAGCGTTTACTGAATTTCTACTATATGGACCACGCAATAAGATTCAATATGAACTAATACGAAAAAAGCTCTATGTTCTATACGGTTGCATCCAGTACAAGCGATTCAAATGCTCTAGAACCAGCGTAACTCGACACCGAGATCCGAAACAAATGTGCATAATTGGAGATCGCGCTTGCACTGGTATTCCGAGCGCACGGCTAGTTAGCGATTAGGAGGCAATTGTAATTTTCGCGAAAGGGCAGGTAAAACAGGGTTGGATTCTGATTAAAACATTTGGGTGGATGTACGATTTACAAATATTTAATATATGAAATACATATATAATAGATTTTAATAAATATTGGGTATGTTCAAATTATAATCAGGCATATAAATACTTAACTATTTTAAAATTGCTTTCTTAATTTTACAGCTTAGACTTACTTTTACCTATAGCAAATTATGTACTGAGAATAACTCAATTCAAATATAAATAATATGAATCTACATTGTAGTTGTGCTTGTTATCGTAATTCGAATGTAATCGTAATGTGTTGTAGAAGTATACAATTTTTTTTACATATTAGTCTATAAGAATAATCATATTAATCTAAACTTAACAAATTCTTACACATTATGCGCAAGTATGTTACAATTATAATCTGACATATAAATAATCAACTAATTATTTAAGCCATTCAAACACTAGACTCAAAATTGTCATAACCAAATGTGTCTCAGAAATTGATAACAGACCAGGTAGATTTTTTTTTATTGGTATCTCGCTCCCTCTTTCATGATTGAGGTTAGGTATAGGTCAGGGAAAATTACGGTAGATAACATTCAGAAATAAACAGGTACTTATACCACGTGTTTATTAATTACAACAATGAGAGAACGACCCTGGCGACACATCTGTTATGTCGAAATGAAAGACGTGTTAAGTGTTATTTTTTCCTTTAAAGTATTTTTATTACTATCATATTGTATGAAATTAAGAAAGCAAGGTTTAAATAATTTATTATTAAGATAATATAGAGCCTCAGTTAGAGATATGTTTAAGGACATTAATATAATGACAGTGCATAGTCAATATATCTATGAAAATATTGTGTATGTACATAGAAACATTGTTAATTTTAGAAAGAACTGTGATATACATAATTTTAATACTAGAAATAAGTATAAACTGGCAGTGCCCACCACTCTAAGGTTTTATAATAAGCTTCCAACAGAAATTACCAAATTATCATTTAATAAATTCAAGAATTATGTAAAACATAAACTTATTTCTAAAGCCTATTATAGTATAGAAGACGATTATTTTATTATAGTATAGTATAGAAGATTTATTAAAAAATAATGATTTAAATTTTCCTTCTGACATTTGCATTTTATTCTAGAAACATTCTAAACTAGTATTTTATTATACATTTTTTTATCTTTTAAGTTTTGTCGATTTTATTGTGAAATTATTATGATACATTTTGACCCGTATTATTTGTATAATTGCATCAATATATTTCTATTAATTATATAATAGCTTAAGATAATAATCGTTACTGACGATTCGAAAGTGCTTGTTGCTATGCCTACTTGAATAAATACATTTTTGATTTTGACTTTGAGTATTTAAAGGACTGATTATAATTGTAACATACTCAGCCTATATTTATTAAAATCTGTTATTTATTTATTTTCTTTTAAAACGTTTGTAAATCTGATAAGAAATGTAATAAACATGACTAACCCTCATTCGAGGAATAGTTGTAGGCACGTTAATTAATCTAGAAAAAAAAATGAAATTAATATGATGAAAAGATTAATATGATTATTTTTGTTGACTAATATGTACTGTAAATATATATATTTTTATATTTTTCTACAACACATTCGAATTATGATAACAAGCAGAACTATAATGTAGATTCATATTATTTATATTTGAATTGAGTTATTCTCAGTACATAATTTGCTATAGGTGAAAGTAAGTCTAAGCTGTAAAATTAAGAAAGCAATTTTAAAATAGTTGATTATTTACATGTCTGATAATAATTTTAACATACCCAATATTTATTAAAATCTATTATATATGTACTATATATATTTCATATATTAGATATTTGTAAATCGTACATCCACCTAAATGATTTAATCAGAATCCAACCCTGTTTTACCTGCCCGTTCGGGAAAATTACAATTGCTTCCTAATCGCTAACTAGCCGTGCGCTCGGAATACCAGTGCAAGCGCGATCTCCAATTACGCACTTTTATTTCGGATCTCGGTGTCGAGTTACGCTGGTTCTAGAGCATTTGAATCGCTTGTACTGGGTGCAACCGTATAGAACTTAGAGGTTTTTTCGTATTAGTTGATATTGAATCTTATTCCGTGGTCCATATAGCAGATATTCAATAAACGCTAACAGGTAGCCAAACCCGTTTTTTCATAGTGGCACGTGCGCCTGCGGTTTACACACAAAAGATAAGACACTAAGTGGATGAGCTCAGTTCAAATTGTTTAGACTATACTCTTATATTAACTACATACCATATACCTGTAAATTAGTCTATATCTTAACTTAATAAAGTAAAAAATGGCCAAAACCGGCGCAGTGCCCACAACCGGGGCATCTGCCCTAGTTAAACTTTCACCTGATTCAATAGTATGTAGGCACCCCAGGCGGAACTCGCCTGATACAGTCGCCATCAAATAAATCGGAGCGGCCGAGGTACTCAAAAATATCTGAACAAGCACTTTATCGCCTTGACAATAGAGGACTTGTTCAGATATTTTTGACGACCTCGGACGCTCCGATATATCTGATGGCGACTGTATCTACAACAGTGTGTTGGCACCGCACTCCGCAGGCGCTCTTGGTCAGAGCGCACGAAGCGCTCGCCCGACATGACAGCGAGGGGGCGCTACGCCGTTGATAAGAGCACGCTAAGCGCGCTCTAATGCCCGGTTCCTATATCCAGTTAACGGATTGATTTGGCTACGAACGTCACTATTATAAACGACACGTGTGTAAAAACTGTTTCTATATTATACGAACTGTTGCGCATGCTAACCGGCGCCTGCGACTGACAGATGGGAGGGACAAGGGATGCGGTCCGTTAGCATTTTGTATGAAAAGGAGCGTGAATGGTGTTTCTATAATATTTTCTAAACGTCAAAGTGCTGTCAAAGTTACGACGCGTCAAACTTTCGGTTACTCTCCGATTTCGGGCGGTTTTCTCTATGTTTATTGCGTTTTTGCCTAATTTAACGCGTTTTATCAAATTATCAGTGAAAATGTCGAGTTCAGAGAGTGATAGTGAATTGTTAAACCTAGCATCGGAATCAAGTGATATAGATACAGGCGAAACTGGCGAAAGAGAATACAAACAAAGAGTTGACCATACTACACTCAATTCCTGTGAATTTCAAATACGTTTTCGTTTGGACATAGTTTGGACAAAGAATCCGTCCAGGAACTATTAAATGAAATAAATCCCCATTTAAGAGTAAAGGGGTCGACGTAAGTTAGTATTTTTCTTGCGATTTTTACAAGAATTACCTGAAAGAAATACATTGGCACTACATAACGTGTTCGATTTGTTTCAGGAATCATGGAATTTCGTCGTTACACCAGCTTTTACTGACACTGAGGTTTTATGCATTGGGAACTATGTTATTGTCAGTGGCAGATTTCATTGGTGTTTCAAAGGCATCAGCATGTCGTATTGTACATGATGTCAGTAATGCTATAGCAAAATTGTACACCAAGTATATTTATATGCATACTAATACATAAGACGATTTTTACCGCATCTCCCAATTCCCTCGTGTTCTTGGTGCAATAGATTGCACTCATGTTGAAATTCAATCACCATGTAAGTGTATAACTACCTATACCTAGTAAGTACCTATTATATATAAAAGCTACATAATAAATGATTATTATATAATTATTTTAGGTTCACAAATTGGAGAAGAATTCAGAAACCGAAAAGGTTATTTTTCATTAAATGTTCAAGCTGTGTGTGAAGCGAACCTACTATTTATGAATTTGGTAGTTCGCTGGCCTGGTTCAGCTCATGATGCTACTATATTTAACAATTCTTAATTATGTGGTATGTAACCTTGATATGACAAATTTGGTGATATGCACCTATTCATTTATGTATAAAACAAAATATTTTTTAATTTGTCTTTATTACAGCTCAATGTGAAACTGGGCTATATGAAAACAAATGGTTACTCCCTAGTAGTGGCTATCCCCTGATAGCGCTTATCCTTTAAAGACATATCTTTTAACTCCATTGTTAAACCCAGAAACACCGGGTTAACAGCTCTATAACGAATCACACATACGGACCAGAATCTGCATTGAAAGGTAAAATGAAAATAAGCTAAATATAGTTATATTAAAAAGTAAAAATATTAACATTATCTTGCTTTCAGGTGTTTTGGAGTTCGGAAAAGGAGATTTCCAGCTGTGGATTTAGCATTACGCCTGAGTCTCCCACGAGCCCACACTGTAATTGTGGCCACAGCAATATTACACAACATTTGCCGTATAAAGAAATTAGATGAGGTACCGGGGAGGTTGAAATTCAGCAAAGCAATGAAGTACCTGTTCTTAATTATTCTGGGGATAATAGCGGTTCTGAAAGAGATCGCTTAATTAGGGATTACTTTGACAGGTAAATACATATCAATTATGTATATCATATAAAGTTGTAAGTTACATATGAGAGGAAAGTTTTTATTATAAAATATTATTGTTGCCTTGTATAAATGGTCTGAATTAATATGAGTAGGTATTTATGCGAATTCAACTCATTGTTTACATCAGCATAGCCATAGCAGCACAGCGGTAACATATCAGCACCAAAAAAATAAATATTATGGGACAATCTTACACATATCATAATAGCGGAGGCCATTAAATAAATAAATTATAGAATGTTTTTATTGATACAAATAATTTTGGTTTTGTTTTTCAGATTACACTGAATGCAGCCAAATATGTAGTATAGAGAAATATTATGGAATTGTAATTGGCATCTACATATAATTAAAAATAAATTTACTTTTTATTGATGTAACTTTTTTTTTTATACCACGACGGTGGCAAACAAGCATACGGCCCACCTGATGGTAAGCAGCTACCGTAACCTATGGACGCCTGCAACTCCAAAAGAGTCACATGCGCGTTGCCGACCCTTTACAAAAAGGAGGATTCACTGTGTTGACGGCTAAAGGAACAAGAAGGTCCCTCATCGTCAACACACTGGGTCCTCTTTGAGCTCTTTGGCAACCTTACTCACCAGCAGGAACACAACACTATGTACTCATAGTGTTGTGTTCCCCCCTACTAGGTCTAGTGCTATTTGGCTGTGGTTTTCTGTAAGGTGGAGGTACTTCCCCATTCGGGCTCTGCTCCAGATTTGAGCGAGATGACATTCGCTGAACGTGCCCTACCACACTTAGTGAGATGCCATTCGCAGTGCCCGTACCTCTTTTTGGCGTAGTTTAAGGACTTACGCAAGTCCGGATGTAGTTTAAGGACATACCCCGGGTCCGGGTCGGGGGGGTAACTGTTTTTAACTATTAATTGCATTGGCCAAATCCCAGTACTCAAATTAATTATAAGTATTATAACTCTTGATTTGAATTTTATTTAACAATAATCCCAAAAGCTCAACCATAGTTGACTGTGATCCAAAAACAAAATAAGAAATATTTTTAAAAAGGTATTAAATGACCTATAAGTAAGTCACAGTTGTGCTTCTGGACTATAGAATTAGAGTTTACAGTGAGGTTTTGCACAAGTAAGCGTAATGAAGTACTTAATGACAATGAAAAGGGTATGGTATAGAAACTTAAAAGAAAGGGTTTCCTTTCCGCGCCAAATGCACATGTTCCGCAATTGAGCAAAACAGTTTTTATTATAACGTTTCGTTTACTCCATTATCGTTTATACGACCAGCAACAAAATGCAAATATATTACAATTACAACCAAATAACATTATTTCACTTTTACAATTACATGATAAAAGTAAGTAAAATATTTTTTGTGTGATAATTTGCTTAAAATTAAATGTTTTGTTAATGTTTCATTTTTATTTTCCAACGGCGTCTTGCGTTAACGAAACGCAAAGAGGGCCAGCGCTCCCCCGTCGAGAATCCCGGAACGGACGGATGCATCTCGCAGGTAGCTCGGTCAAAAGGGATGTGAAACACTCATGTGCGAGACGACATGTGGTAGTAGAAAGCGGACGGTATTTTTTTCCTGTAACGTTTCGTGAAATATAGGAACCGGGCATAAGTGTCGGGGCGCACCCGTTATAACAGGGGCGCCGCAGATGAAGGGCCTCGGTCTGCCTAAATAGAATGACGTAGCTGGGTAAGACCACGTAAAATTGTTCATTTTACATGTCCCATACAAATATATATGAGTCGCTTAACTTCAAACTCGGGTAAATCCATCTGTCAGATTATGCAATTTTGGTATTAAGGAAAGGTAAATAGGGTAGATATTTGCTGAGAGGGTCGAATGGATTTACCCGAATTCGAAGTTTAGCGACACATATTTATAACGTCATATACCGGGTGTGGCCTATAATAAGAGCAAAAAACTAAAACATAGATTCTACTCCTCAAACTAGACAACGTTTGTTCAACAACTTTTTAAAAATAAATAAATAAATATTATGGGACAATCTTACACAAATCGACCTAGGCCCACGGTAAGCTCAATAAGGCTTGTGTTTGTTATGGGTACTAGACGACGATATATATAATATATAGATATAGATAAATACTTACATACATAGAAAACATCCATAACTCAGGAACAAATATCTGTGATAAGCACACAAATAAATGCCCTTACCAGGATTTGAACCCAGGACCTCCTGCTTCGTAGGCAGGCTCACTACCGATTGGGCTAGGAGGCCGTTAGTTATTTTTCTCAAACATGCTCGGAAATGTTCCTGTTACGTTAGTAATTAGAGACCAGTAGGGACTCTATTCCAAGGCAGGTTCAGCGCGACGTACGTAAAGGATTTTCATACAACATTAAATCACTCAGCCAGTAACTGAAGCACTAAACAAGTAATTTTATATAAATAAGTTTGAAAATTAGTCGTTTAAGGAATAAATGTAATTTTTTTTTTCCTTTTCATACATATTTTTAAACATGAGTACGTTTACCTAGAGCAATTATAAGAAAAATTGCTTAAGTTTAGGTGGTATTTTTGGGTATGTATTAAAATATTTCCTTACATGTTTGAGAAAAGCACTATACATGCTTCGACCGTAATCAGCTTACCTGGCTTCGTATTGTAGCCGTCCTCGTCTTCGACTCGGACGGCTACTAAATACTCAGCCAGGAAAGCTTACTTACTGGTCTCTGCAGTAATGTACTATTATTTTACACTCAAATACACTGATGTTACATTACCGGTTGCAATAATGGTAGTCATTATTATATGGTTCCCACCTTCATATGAAACCAGCTTAAGGCGCTAGGCGCTGATTGTGGCCAAAAACTGTTACTTTCTAAGGGATATATCTCAATAACAGATCATTCAAAAATTTTGAAAAAAATATATGTTATTCACCATTTCATGTACAACATTGTCAACGTTTGAATAACTCGTGTAACGTATAGTTTCTCCGTTATGTAAATGTAACGAAATGTCGTTTTACGGTTAATTTTGCTTATATCTACTGAACGGCTCATTCGATTTAAAATATTGTTGAACTAAAAAATATGTACTACAGAACACTACAAACTCAACGTAGGATATTTAAATTGATAAAATTTTCTTAAACAACTTGATCATAATTCCACATTTCGTGCGTTATTAGCTCGAAAACGGCGTTGCTGGCAGTCGTGAGCTAGCTTTGAGACGAGGAGGCTGTGTCGCTCACCGCTCCGTGCTTCCCTTGTACTACATATACTTGTGTTTGGCCCGTGAGCAATAATATCGGACTTACTGTGCCTAAAGACTAAATAACTGCAGAGGGTTCATGCGGTGCGGATATAACGTGTCTTCCCGGAATCAATAATGTATAGACGTTTTATCTTTTAAGATCATGTACTCGTATGCATGTTTATGTACGTTCGTATAAAAAGTGTATTTTATTTAGATTATAATACAAGTAAAAAACAAATGAAATAAAAATGGAGAAAAACAAAAATCATGAATCTCACATTGCTCTGAAAACAAATTTGGTCATGTAAGTAAACTAAAATTATTATGTTTTAGTAGACGCATGCATCACGCAAAATAGGCATTAGTCGTCGAGTTGCGGAAATCTGCTAGTACTGCAATACAATAGACTAATAATTAATTTAATAAAAAACTCCAAAGAACCGAATTTATTTAAACATATTTATTTAAGAATACCGTGTTCTAAATGAATGTAATATGCGTTTTATTTTAAGATTAAACACAATCTTTAATTTTATACTTTATACTAATTTCTCAAATCTAGAAATTGCGAAGTAAACTGCAAAGGATTGCAGATAAACCGGCCAAGAGAATATCGGGCTATGTTCAGTTTAGGGATCCGTAGTTGCCGGCCAGTTACAATACATTCAAAAGGTAGTCTATAAAGAAATATTTTGTGGCACTTATGCTTGTTTGCCACCGTCGTAGTATAAAAAAAAAAAAAAAAACTTACGTTATTTTACTATAGGCATAACTCAAAAACGGCTCAACCGATTTTATTCCATATAGTTTTTATTGAAAATACGTGATAAGTATTTCAATGGCCTCACTTCCAGGAATTTTCCCAATTTTTTTGGACCCACGGTTCAAAAACAAAGAGCATTTTAACTTTCGAAGCTATTATTTACGAAAGTATTCGTTTTATCTAAAAGTTGTTTAAGGCATATTCTTCTTGAAAGACCTATCCAACAATGGGTTTCAGATACTTATTGTTTTACCACTTTGTAGGCGTAATTAAAACACATAATTACTCATACCAAAGCTGATTGAGAATCTAATAAAAAATTGCTGATATTTAAGAGTTCAATGTATGTAAGAATAAAGGAAAAAAAGCTTTTTTTTATACCACGACGCTGGCAAACAAGCATACGACCCGCCTGATTGAAAGCAGTTATAAAGCCTATGGACGCCTGCAACCCCAGAAGATTCACATGCGCGTTGACTACCCTAAAAAAAACTTTATTATGTCGGTGAAATGCAAATAACATAAAGCTCTATAAATGGAGTACGCTTCGCCTCATCTTTCCAAACAAAAAAGTCTGCCAAAATCTGAGGGGGGCGAGGTAGCACGCATGTGAAGTTTTCAAGTCAAAGGTACATCATTGTCGGTTGTTAATACAGTTTATTTCTAAATGAATTTTTATGGCAGCAACGCTTTATTGACAACTGACAAAGATGTACCTCTGACTTGAAAACACCAAACATATTTGACATATTCTTTTTATATTTCATAACAATAAATGGAGCAATAGATAGTCGACAGTACAAATGTTAACATATGGTTCATTATTGGATGCAGTCTTTGGAAATGTCAAACAAAAAAGCCAAGGATCATTTTTGATTGTATTTTCAAACAAAATATAGAAGACAGCAATCCTTAAGCGCGTTAAATATGGAGAAGTGTCAAACGTCAAATAGTTACTGCCCGTCAGAAAGAAAACGATTGTCTTTGAATCGATTCTGTAAACGAAGCTTGATTTTCGATTTAGGTTAAATCTTTTATTACGAAAGTAATGATAAATAAAGTAAAACTGTACTTACATCTGAAATGGTATTTCATCTTTTTGTAAACTAGACGAAATATAACATTTTTTACATTTAAAAACAGCGCATAAGGGCATTTTCACGGAGCTTGTTATCCATTGACAGCGATGACGAAAATGGCGTGACATCGATTATTGAAATAGTTTTTATAGATGTACTAGATTTTCCGCCAATACTTTTGACAGAGGGGAAATGATACTCAGGGCCTCTCCTGGTTTAGAACTCTCTGGCAAATAAATACAAATATATTAATTATCAACACAAGTGAATAAATAAATTACTACTAAGGGTTAATACTACCTATCAAATATCTTTAACAGACCGGCCAAGTTTTGTATCGGACCATGTATAATGTAGGGTTCCGTAGAAAGTAGTTTCTTGGAGATAACTCAAAAACGGATGAACCGATAATATGTCAAAATAATTTTCGTAGAAAATTAAGTACTAAGCCTTCTTGGTATTTTTTCATATTTTTTAGACTTACGGATTAAAAGTTAGATGGGGGCTATTATATTTAGACTTTCGAAGCAATTATTTCTGAAAATGTTGACTTAATAAAAAGTTTTAAAATACTCTATATATATATAAAATATTTTTAAAGCCGTATCGTACAACATATTCATATTTACAAAAAAATTTAATTTGGCATTTAATTTGGTATGGAGTGCCTCACCTAAAAGATTTTTTTGAAATTTAATGGGCTTACAACTCTCAATTGTATGACGATTTCGTATACAAATACCGCTCCTTACATGTGCATTTTTACTACTCGCAACTCGCAACAGGCTTAGTTTTGTTAATTTATCGTAATTAAGTGAATTTTTACGGTTAATATTTAAAATCGCAACAAAAAATAACCATCTATTAAGCTCACTTGCACAACAAAAAAAAATCCAAATTCACATGAAAACACCGCTTTGATGTGCATTCAGTTTTTTTTGCTGTACTAGTCAGTATTTTTTTATTTTTTTCTGATATGCGGAATATTTTTAACCATATTTCGTAAATTCATAAATATTTTGCCGCTCACTGTACTTCAAGTTCAAAATCTAGGTTTTCATTTTTTTACATAAAAATCTACTAGTCGAGATCGTTATTACTTATCTTATTTAGTAGCATTCCTAAAAAATGTCACCGTAGTACTTAATCGCAGTATTCAAATCACAAAAGATCCACAAAAGGATTAGGTATGATTATTATAAATCTGCCCGCGCGCCTCTGAGTAAAGTCATATTCTTTGAACATTATTGCGGTGCATCGCGGCGGATTTACGCACGATCGCAATTAGAAGAGTACGCGGGTGGCGCGGGTAGAGAGCGCCCAAACGCTCAAGGACACTCCGGCGACAATCGTCTTAAGGTAACTCTCGCAGTAACGCTCGGTAACTCATATGTAACATTCAGTAGCAGAAAAATCCACCTGAAATTGTGATCTTTGTCGAAAAATGCTCTGTAACGCCACAATTGAAAATAAGAAAATCTTAACTTTTTTTAAAGATCTATCCAGCGACACTCCAGACCAAGGCAGTCTTAATACGTGACGGGGCCCTAGGGCACTTGAGAATCAGGGGCCCTCAGACGCTCAATTAGGGACAACGTTGACTGTAAAAAAAACTTTCGGGGCCCCCCTGATGGGGGCCCTGCGCACAGGCCCCGTGTGCCCTTGTGGAAAAGACGGCCCTGCTCCAGACAATGAAGCGAAAAAAAGAAGAACTTCACGCGGGGTTTTCTCAAAAAAAAGTTTTAAATTTTCATTTTAATCGTTTTGTCAGCGTGATTAATACACGTACTCGTACAGTCGCCATCTGACATATCGGAGCGGCCAAGGTGATCATAAATATCTGAACAACGCTTCTATTGTCAAGACGATAAAGTGCACGTTCAGATATTTTTGAGTACCGTGGCCGCTCCAATATATTTGATGGCGACTGTACCAAATTTCTAGTACTTTACTTATGATCATTGAGCTAAGCCGTGGACGGATAGATAGACAGACAGACGGACATGGTGAAACTAAAAGTGGTGTTGGAAACTAGTAGTGGTCTGCATTGACAACTACTAGTTTTATTTATAGTAATTGTAGTAGGGTGCATTGGAGAAATTTCGCAAAGTGTGTAATTCCGAAAATCATTCAAATATCACTCTTATCCCATTGTAATAAGAGTCAACTGTTGGCCAATTTTGTCCTATCGGAATTAGCCCAGTGCACCTTATCCGTTTTCTCCACGATACGGTCTTAATCCAAAGCACCTTAGCTCAAGTTGTTTGTAGTTTACACACATCGTAGTCGTTCATTGTTTTTAGGGTTCCGTAGTCAACTAGGAAGGAACCCGGAACCCTTATAGTTTCGCCTTGTCCAATTGTCCGTCTGTCTATCTATCCGTTCGCGGCTTAGCTCAGTGATCATTAGTAAACCCCGTTATCTAACGCTCAGTTTGGCGGCAAGCTGAAATAGTGATGTTGCTTCACATAATTAGTTGATTCATATTTACTTATAAAGAGTTATTTGTCAAAATAAAATTCTTCTTTTATGAATGCTCTTGAGATAACTCATTCATTGCATCTATTTGATCGTATAGGAGAGCGACAATTATTGAATAGTACAGAGACGACTTAATAGGTAGGTGCGTAATTTAGTATGAGCAGTTCTACGTCGCGGGTAAATATTAATTATTTAGTACACGATTAAGTCCCATTTTGTTAATAATAACGAGCAGTTTAAGTTTTTATAATTTTGTGAAGCACTAAGTAGTATTTTTTTCTTTAAAAAGTTGTAATTGAAACAGTCATTGAATTTTGTACATAATATTCAAAATAAAATTTCATTAGTGAGGCTGCACCATAAAGGGAAACTGATTCATCCAACATAAAAAAATATTTTAAATAAAAATCCAGGCTTTAAATCGGTAAAAAATATTAATCAGTTAGAAAATAAGCAAGTTAATAATTGATAACAGTATTGTAAACAAAAGCTGCATAGAGCATTACTACAATTTTTGCCAGTTAAATCTGTAGAGGTCGAAAAATCATTTTAATTTTTAAAACGCGACTAATTTTGTCTTCATATAATTTGAAAAAAATATTAATAATTTATTATGAAAGACAATAATAAATAAATAAAATCTTTCATTTCATAATGAAATGCATCTCTGTTAAGTATGAAAAATCAACATCATTTTTTATCGATTCAGATTATCGAAACTGCCCCATAACTTGCCCCCAAGGGGGCGTCCATTAATCGCGTCATACTGTATAGGGGGGGGAGGGGGTCAAGAAAAAATCACCAATGATCACCACAGGGGGGAGGGGGGTCTGGACACATATCACGTGTAATTTTTTTGTTCCTTGTGCTATACTGTATTATGGCCAATAAAATAAAAATTATCAACTTTTAAATGAATCAATCTGTCAAAAGCAGAGTAAAATTGCATTAGCACTATGATTGTAAATATTTTTTAATGGCAATTGACATATTATTTTGTGAAGTAGGTTTTTAGGGTTCCGTAGCCAAAGTGGCAAAAACGTAACCCTTATAGTTTCGTTATGTCCGTCTGTCCGTCCGTCCGTCCGTATGTCACATCCATTTCACTCGGAAACTATAAAACGTATCTTAATAAATATTTATATAAAGGTGTGTTTTTGTATGCTGCTACTTAGTTTTGTAGTAAAATTGCAGAAAAAGATATTTTAAGGAGGGGCAGTACTCCATACATGTAATTATTTGTAAAAAATATTTTTTTTACCAAATATTGACATGATGCACATCACTCGGTAGGTCTTTCAAAATAACATTGAGGTCAGTTTGATTATTTATTTATTTAGTGAATACTTTAAGAAAAAATCACTCCGTAAGTCTAAAAAAATTGTGTCCTCCCTGTCACTTTTGAACCGGAGATCCAAAAAAATATGAAAAAAATTGAGAACATTATCGGTTTAGGAATGATTGAGTTATCTCCTAAAAACTCATTTCATACGCAGATACGACCTTTTGATATAAATTTTTCGATAGTATGTACGAAACCGCGTGGCCTGACACGCACTATTAAAGAAAAATTTTTCTATTAAAGATAATTTTATTTTATATGTATACATGTAGTTTCATTCTTTTACCCTTTACGTGTACGTACGTTACGTAAGTAGGTTCACGTGTTAGAAAACTGTACTTACTTTAGTTAGCAAAAAATTACACGTCATATTGGACAGGGGGGGAGGGGTCCTGAAAATATCACCAAAGATCACCATGGGGGAGGGGGGGGGTCTAAAACAAGCCAAAACCGTATGACGCGATTAATGGACGCCCCCCAATCTGAGCGTTAGATAACGGGGTTTAATCATTATAAGGTACTATCAAGCTAAAATTTATTATAAGTATGTGTATTAATCACGCCGACAAAGCGGTACAACAAAAACTGAAAAAAGAAATGTTTTTGAAAAAGAAACCTCCCGTACACATGAAGTGGGGGTGAATTTTTTTTGGCTCCAACTCTATTGTGTAGGGTAGGGTGTCGTTGGATAGGTCTTTCAAAAATAATAGCCTGTAATAGGAGCAAAAAATTAAAACGTAGATTCTACTCCTCAAACTAGACAATGTTTGTTCAACGACTTTTGAAAGTTATGTAGATTTTAGATTGTCTCTTTTTCAAACAAACTGAATAGTACTTTCAAAGTACATCAAGTTCCGTCTAAATGACATCATTCCGTTTAAACTGTAATAAAATTCAAACTAAAAGTTATTTGCTGGGGATGCTAAGACCATTGAGTCTGCACTTTTGTCTCAGGTTACGCCGCTTGGTACAGTCACCGGCAATAGTAGTATCTTCCTACACGAAGGCCGCAAAAATATGTGACACGCTCTTATTTGTAGGGCCATAAGAGCGTGTCACATATTTGATATAGCGTGTGCCAGATTGTGATATAGTTAAAACAATGACGCGTACTCAGAGTGTCCGCGAGGCAACCGGATGGCTCGCGATATTTAAGCTCCTAAAGTTATGAGGAACCGCCCTGTGCAACCGAATTGACCCAACTTGGACTGGGGCGGAAATAGAGGGGAGGGTGCAAAAAAAAAATATCGCGAGGCAACTGATTGAAACAGCAGTTGCCTGAAAATGCGTACGCTGGTAATATAATACAATTTGAATGCCATTTCTCCAAGTGCGACTGGCGCCTTGTACGAGGGCGAAGAAAAATTTAAAAAAAAGGTGTCAGGTAAGCGCTTCAAAATCAGCATGCTTGTTCTACATCACTTACAGACACTGGATACAAATTGCCATCCGCCCCGGCCGGGCAGTTATCGAGCTACCAGAGTAGGAAGCCGGACAAATATTGAATTTTTCCATTGGTGGACAAGAACTTAGGAAAAATGCACTTAAAGCCTGACCATAAATATATGATTATTGTCAAGAGGGCGCTATTATTCTCATTTATATAGCAACAGTCAGAGCGTAACATAGTCTATGGTATAGTGACATCTTGATTTGTTTACCTGCCAGCTCTGATATGTTAATTTGAAAATATTTCACGGCGAAATAGTTTCATTTCCCGAGCGTATTATTTACAGCAGTTTATTATATACACTATTTACAATGTTTCGCTCTAGAATATGGATAATTTTGGGATTTTTTTGTGGTTTATAAATTCATATTCAACACTTTATTATTATTCAAGTAAACGACCTCAATGACAGTGACAGCCTATCACATGCACTCACACAGGCATATCAGCATAAAATTATTGCCAGTGTCAGAAATTAGTTCCAATTAAATTCCGCAACATGGCGCATGATCATATAATTCTGGTCAGGCTTTACAATACTTAATTTACATCGGATGGCATTTGTTTTTTTAGCTCTGTATGATGTGATATGCGATATGTACAAATGCCATCCCTCTCCTATGAAATAGTTCTCATTGTACGCATTTATCAGGTTTAGGTTTAAGATCATTTATTCTCTAAGAATTATACAATTCACTTACACGAGATAAATACAAATACAGTTTATAAAACTCGTTAGGCCTCACTTTCATGATTTTTTCCAATTTTTTTGTACCCACCCGTTATTTTTGTATGAATCGGCGTTCGTAACTTTAGAAAATAAACAATAACACCGTGCATTTTTTGACATAAATTCGAACTATATTCGAAAAATTCTGATACAAATATTTGTTTTATTATTTAGCATAAACATAACAAATTTGATAAAAGTAAGGTTCATTGTCATTTTCTAATTCTTTTTTATTCAAGTCAATTATATCCTAAGGTATTATATAATTTTATTACAACAAATCAACACATTTATTAGAAATACTGTTATCTATCCATGAGTTGTGGCCATTTTCTAACACCTTTACCGGTAATTATGGAGGCGGGTCTGTATCCATTAATGTCCTCTGTTAAGGAGGGAAAAACTCCTTCTAGTATACATTGATTGTATGTACAGATCTGCCAGCACAGGTGACAGAGGAGCGGCAGCAATATACATAGAAATACTATACCATAGACATCTTTGTTAGCTTTGTGTGGGAATTTTTGGTGATTATTGTAAACACCTTAGCCACAGTAAACGGGACGCAATATGCGATCGGCCGAGGCGCGGGCGAGGCACAGGTTAAACCGATTTTCAACCGACTTCAAGATTTCGAAGGAGGAGGTTATCAATTCGTCGGGATCTTTGTTTTTGGTTGTTTTTTTTTTATGTATGTTCACCGATTATTCGAAGACGGCTGGACCGATTTGGAAAATTCTTTTTTTGTTCGAAAGAGTATATACTTCACAGTTGGTCCCATTGTAACCAGGTCAGGATCTGATGATGGAATCCTGGAGAAATCGAGGGAACTCTTCAACTATTATAGGCAGTAAAATTTATTGTGGCAAAAATATTTTTTATATTTAATTAGAAATGAGATGTTAATCGTTTTTAAATATCTAGTTTTTTTAGAAAAAAAAATAATTTAAAATTAATTTAATTAAAAAATTAAATAATAATTTTTTTTTAATTTAAATTTAATATTTTAAGGGATAAGCTTTAATTTAATTTTTTATAATGGAATAATATAAAATTATTGAAAATTTTAAAATTTATATTGTTTAAAAATGAGCCCAAACAGCATGAGTCTATGATGCGCCAAACCTGAGATCCAGTAGGGATCCCCAGGGTCCAGCATGAGGTCCAGATTTTGATACCGGTACCATCTGCTCATCAGTATAAGTCGAATGAGCCCAAACAGCATGAGTATGATGCGCCAAACCGGAGATCCAGTAGGGATCCCCAGGGTCCAGCATAAGGTCCAGATTTTGATACCAGTACCATCTGCTCATCAGTACAAGTCGAATGAGCCCAAACAGCATGAGTCTATGATGCGCCAAACCCGAGATCCAGTAGGGATCCCCAGGGTCCAGCATGTCCAGATTTTGATACCGGTACCATCTGCTCATCAGTACAAGTCGAATGAGCCCAAACAGCATGAGTCTATGATGCGCCAAACCCGAGATCCAGTAGGTAGCCCCAGGGTCCAGCATGAGCTCCACCTTGTGATATTGGTCCCGACTTCCGAACCCGAGATGCAGTTTTAAAATTAATGATTAGTGTAAGACAGGATTAATTTAGTTACACTAACGTTAATCTAATTAACTGTAATTCTTATTAAATTTTCGAGACGTTAGTGTAACTAATAGGTTAATTCTAATTGACGGTTAGTGTAATTGACGACGTCACAAAATCAATGCGAACTAACGTTAGTAAAAATTGATGTTAGTGTAATTGATTAGTTACGGAATTAATCTTCAATCTTATTGATCAATTTTCAATTCTAATTGAAATTAACGGCCAACACTGATAGGCACACCTATAGTGATTTAAGTATTTTATACAGCAGCTCAAGCATTTGGTTTTGGAAAGGTGGATGCTAAGTGAAGTCGGTTCTTTTTTGTTTAAAATTATAAATATAATACGTGTTACAATAAAACAATGGAGCCCTGGCGCGCGGAAGTTGCAGAGTACGAGTAAGGCTAAGATCTCCTATAAACGCCATCGGCCGCTTACAGCGTCTGCGTCACAATGCTTACTATAGAGATGTACTGTTGTGGTATCTTTCACACGTCGACGTTGGCGTCTTTTTTGTTCAGAAACGTTGACGTCGACGTCATACGTCGCGTATTGCATAAAATAGGAGACCTTAGCCTAAGGGAAGCGTACCTGGACGTTGGCGTCGAGCAGGCGCGCGGCGCGCAGCGCGGCCAGCACGCTCTCGCCCAGCCCGGCCGAGAACACCAGCACCGGCACCGCGCGCTCCGCGCTCCACGCCAGCAGGCGCCGCACGCCCGGCCTGCGGACAGTAGGGGTGGGGGTGGGGCTAGGGTTGCCAGGTGTCCGGCTTTAGCCGGACATGTTTGGCTTTTTACGGGTGTGTCCGGCCAAATAATTCCTCGTCCGGCCTGTCCGGCTTTTGTTAGGCTTTTGTCTGACTGAGGCACTGGTCCCACCAAGAGCGAGTAAGCGATGAGCTATCGGCGATTTTCTCGCCCAAGAAACGAACAAAAGATAATCGCTCCCGTGTAAATAAAAGAGAGAGATATATATTTTTATAGTTCATCGCAGTGTGAACAGCCAGCGATCGTTACTCGCCCGCGGTGGGACCAGTGCCTTACGCTACGCGCCAGTCACGCCAGTGGTACGATTCGAAAGACCAGCATGTCCGGCTTTTGGGATCAAATGTCCGGCTAAATTAAGCGCGGAGTCCGGCTTTTTCATTTTTGGGCCTGGTAACCCTAGATGGGGCCCACTGATACTTACTTTACTCCTAACCTAACCTAACCTAACTGTTGCAATGTACACCCTTTACTGCTATGCTATTATATGTTATCTGTATATCAGCCCTCTATCTGTCAACTGTCAATGTCAAAAAATTGCTTTATTTACTCTCTTCTCCGTCTCACCGTCCTACTAGACTACGAGCTGGCCACGTCAGATATGACACAATAATGAGAGCAATTGAACCTGTCTAGTTAGGTTACTTTACCATCCTTATTGCTAGATCCGGGCATTTTAATGGGTGGAGGTCCGAGCGACAGACCCACAAATTTATAGGCCTAGTGCCTGTAGGTAAGGGCCTAAGGGTTTGATGTCATACTTAAAGTATGGCGTATTATCCTTTCGGCCGCGCCGAAACTTTCAACATTGTACTTAATTTGCCCGTAAGTTCTGTCACAACGTTTTTATAACTGATAAAATCGCCGAATCGAAGGCAGAATAGACTATTTGGATTTAATTTTATTACCAGATAGTTGGTTTTGCCTTTGACCCGGCGATAGCTCAGTTGGTCAGAGTGATCTGACCGGTGTTCCGAAAGGTCGCAAGTTCGAATCTTGCTCGACGCGGTGAATTTTTCCATTTTTATTTCAATTATAAAATTGAAATTTCGCTTACAGACGTTTCTGCTTAGTACAAAATTAATGTAGCAGAACCTAATTTGTTAATAATTTTTTTTACAAAAAAAAGATAAACCGACTTCAAAAAGGATAAAATAAATTATTATATTATTTATATGCGTTACAAACTGATATGTTTGAAGTCGGTGCCAAGCCAAATTTGGAAGAGTTAATAAGAACGAGGCTCTGTGTTCAGTGAATTGTTCTTGATACTATTATATATATATAGGTATTCATTCAAGTACAGAAAGAAAGTATAATCATGCATTCATGCGTCTTATGAAAGTTATGAATTTGATGTTTGTTAATAAACTTTTTTTACTAGTTTTCGGACTAACCATATCTCGAACGAATATCCGTGCTACGGTTTGAATTATTTATCCTACTTCATCTACGGTTTAATATCGAAGTGTAAAGGAATTCAATGGCTAGATTGATCTTTCTATACTCAGACACACTGGGTGTTTGGGACCCACTTTGTCAGTAGAAAAAGGCGCGATATTTAAATTTTCTATGCAAGTTCAACCCTACGCGATTAGGTACACTCTTTTAGTTATTATTGAAAAAAGAGACGTGTATCAGAGTATATACATACATAGGTACCACATTTCATTAAAATTGGATTAGTAGTATAGATGTGAAAATGTAACAGATAGAATCACATTCACCTTTGCAATATAAGTAGAGGTATAGATGTTTTTTGATTTTTATACTTGAAGCTGATTTGACCGGTATAGTAAGTTTTTGGCTTGGCACCGACTTCAAACATATCAGTTTGTAACGCATATAAATAATATAATAATTTATTTTATCCTTTTTGAAGTCGGTTTATCTTTTTTTTGTAAAAAAAAAATATTTTTCCATTTTTAGTGGTTATATAATCATAGTCGGAATAATCGGTGAGATATATAAGAAAAAGGTCTTAATACGTACTCAATTAGGTCCACTCCATTAAATTGGTGGTTTTCGAGAGGAAATGCTTGAGTTGCTTAAAAAAACAACAAAATCAATATACATGTGCCTTTGAAAATTGAATAGTTCTCTCAATTCGTCGTGGATCCCATCATCAGAACAGCACCAGATTGATGTGTGATCATCTTCGAGGTAGTTTCTTTCAAACAAAAAAAAATATGGCTCAAACCAAACCATGGGTCTCGGAGTAATCACTGAACACCCTACATTTAAAAAAATCATCAAAACAATTATCATCATTAGGTCTACTCCATCAAATTGTCGGTTTTCGGGAGAAAATGCTTGAGTTGCTTAAGAAAACACCCAAATCACCATACATGTGCCTTTAAAATTTGAAGAGTTCCCTCAATTCCTCATGGATCCCATCATCAGAACAGCACCAGATTAATATGGGACCACCTTGGAAGTAGATCCTTTCAAACAATAAAAGAATTGCTCAAATCGGACCACGGGTCTCGGGATCCAACATTAAAAAAATCATCATCATTATCATCAAACCAACCATCATCATCAGGTCCACTTCATCAAATTGGTGGTTTTTGAGAGAAAATCCTCGAGCAGCTTAAGAAAACACCCAAATCACCATACATGTGCCTTTAAAAATTGAGACGTTCCCTCAATTCCTCATGGATCCCATCATCAGAACAGCACCAAATTAATGTGGAATCATCTTATAGGTAGTTCCTTTCAAACAAAAAAAGAATTCCTCAAATCGAACCACGGGTCTCGGAGTAATCGCTGAACACATTTAAAAAAAATCATCATTATCATCAAAACAACTATCATCATCACACTTCATCAAATTGGTGGTTTTCGAGAGAAAATCCTCGAATTGCTTAAGAAAACACCAAAATCCCCGTACATGTGCCTTTAAAAATTGAGGAGTTCCCTCAATTCCTCATAGATCCCATCATCAGAACAGCACCAGATTAATTTGGGACCACTTTAGAAGTACATCCTTTCAAACATAAAAAGAATTATTCAAATCGGACCACGGGTCTCGGAGTAATCGCTGAACATCCTACATTTAAAAAAATCATCATCATTATCATCAAAACAATCACCATTATCAGGTCCACTTCATCAAATTGGTGGTTTTCGAGAGAAAACTCTCGAGTTGCTTAAGAAAACACCCAAATCACCATACATGTGCCTTTAAAAATTGAGGAGTTCCCTCAATTCCTCATAGATCCCATCATCAGAACAGCACCAGATTAATATGGGACCACCTTGGAAGTATATCCTTTCAAACAAAAAAAGAATTATTCAAATCGGAGCACGCGTCTCGGAGTAATCGGTGAACATACATAAAAAAAAAAGCCCAAACCGAATACAGAACCTCCTCCTTCTATGAAATTGAAGTCGGTTAATAAAAATAGAAACCGGTTCCTAATTATGTATACAATATTTTAATGAATATTATTTTTGCAGTTTATTATTATTTTTTCACGGCCATTTTTTGGCCGAAACCGAACCTTGGGCCGAAACTGGCCGAAACCGAAACTTCGTTCGGGCACTAATTTTAACGCGTCTATCAAAGTTTCGGTTTCGGCCGAACCTTCTTTTTCGGTTTCGGCAAAAAAACATGTTTCCGTCGGACACTATAAATGAGACAAATTCGGCAGGTTTTACCCATTTTGGTATAACTTTTTTCTAATTGTAAAATTTTGCTGGTCTGTCACTCTTACCTCCACCCATTTAACGCTGCTATATACCCGGATCTAGGAATAAGGATAGTATAGCAAAATGAACTAGACGGGTTTCGTTGCTCTCATATTGTGTCATATCATATCTGACGTATCTTAGGGCCTGTTTCACAATGTCCAAGTAAAGTATCGGATAGCTAATTAACAAATAAATTAACTGCCAGATAAAACTACCTGCAAAACTTAGCACTTTATCTACCAGTTAAGCTTATTTGAAGATTGTGAAACGCCAACGCTGACTTTATTCGTCAGATAAGTGGCAAGTAGCTTATTAAGGACTTTACTTGGCCCTTGTGAAACAGGCACTTAGTTTATTACTTCATAGAAGGCATCGGTTTTCTATCAGTGGCGAGAGCTAATGGCGATCACGAAATATGTATTTATAATATTTGCTTACTGCAGTCAATAGTCTACACGAAATTATAATACATGTATGTGTGTAAACAACTAAACAACAACGTGTCGAATATACATACATTAAGAACTAACCTGAAGCAGTCTCTCATTTTCATGCCGATTTCTGCCAGTTCGTCGCGCGGCAGCTTAACGCCTCTGAAATAATTTATTTGTTCTAAATAGAAAACTTTGTTGTATTTAACATAAATATTTTCAAATTGGGTACTCACAGCAAAAGTGTCATTGTGCTCACCCTAATTAACAAAAAGGATCCATCCTCAAAATGTTGTGACGAAAATGAATGACTTATTTTTGAAAGAAGGTTTTAATTTGTTTGACAGATCTTAGTGGATCCTTTCCCTCAATTACGGCCCTTTCCTTGGTCCTGTTGAGTTTAGTTAATACACAACTTACTTGAGTAGGGCATGAGCTGCATGGTACCAGTCAACCATGTGCTTGACCTTCTCTTCAACAGACATGTGGGGGTCGGCCTCGATCGGTTTGTAGATGCCCGACAACCGTGTGTCTTCATCTTTGTAGTGTTGTGGAATGGATGGGCACTCCCGGAACATACCTTGAATGTAAACTGGTTAAAATGTATGTAGTAGCAACGTTTTTATTAGTAAATCTATCTAAATATATAAAAGAAGAAACTGACTGACTGACTAACCGACTGATTGACTGACTGACTGATTGACTGACTGACTGACATATCAACGCACAGCCCAAACCGCTGGTTCTAGAGATTCCAAATTTGGCACGTAGGTTCCTTATAAGGTCTACTAAGAAAGAAAGGGATGCACTAAGAAAGGATTTTTTTTAATTCACCCCCTAAGGGGGTAAAATGGGGGTCCAAAGTTTGTACGGTGAATCAAAATTTGTTATACTATTTTATTCGAAACTTCACAGGAGTATTCCTAACGATAAATGAGTAAACACGTGTTTCAGGTTTTTTGAAAATTCTAGCCCTAAAAGGGGCAAATGTGGTCGCAAATGTGGTCTGAAAATCAACATGTGTATCGTATCCTTTCTAAGTACTTATAGTACGCGGGCGAAGCCGCGGGAAAAGGCTAGTCTTTTATAAAGGACAACGGTTTCTTGGCCATATATCAGATATTTATTTTATTTTATTTTGGGATGCTTACTGCCTAATATTTCATTTGATTTCATTTCAATAAAACACAAACTGGTTCGCTACCCACCTAAACTATGAAAACTTGAATTGTATACCTACTTTATTTGACATTATTAAAAACAATTGTAATTATATGTTATGTAAACCTATGATTAGATATACCTAAATGAATTTTATTACCTATTGCCATTGTATATTATTTTCTCTTATAGAAGTCCTACGGTGCCCTCCCACCCCACTAAGTCGCGCCATTTTGCATGGTCGAGGACCTTACTGCCGGAATGATGAACCAAGCAAAAACGAATATAAATCTATGCTTCGTGAGCCCGAAGGGCGAGCTTCAGTCTAGGAGGCCGAAGACCGATCCAGTAGCGGGCCAAAGGCCCGGATTTTCAAAAGGACTAAGAAAAACCAATATAAATCCATGTTTAGGCTGGACGAAGGGCTCGCCGTGGAAATAACAAACAAAGCAAATAAATAGTATAAATCCATATTTCGCGAGCCCGAAGGGCGTGCTTCAGGCTGCAAGGATGACGACTCCAGTGGAGGGGCGAGGGCCCGGAGCTCTCCTCAGTGGGTCCAAGCGTGGGCCCTGCCCAGTATTTTTTAGCAAGGCCAAAAAGTTCACCGCATGATTGACGTACCAAGCAAAAACCTATATAGGTAAATAAATCCATGTTATACGAGCCCGGAGGGCAGGCTTCAGGCTGGGACGCCGACTGCAGCCCCGGCGGAGGGCCTAATTCTCAAAGGCCCAAGCATTGGGAGTACGCTTGGCATTATTTAGCGAGGGTGAAGGCCTAATGAATGGTGAACCAAGCATACACCATATAAATCCATGTTTTGTGAGCCCGACGGGCGAGCTTCAGGCTGGAAGGCCGTTCCCGTCGGAGGGTCAAAGACTCGGTTCTTTCAACGGGAGCTCCGAAGTATGTCATACCTAAGAAGCTGAGGGCCGATACCCCGGAAAGACTCACGATAGAGGCGCCTCTACGGAAAATAGGTACCTTGTTAAAGCGAACTGGCGGGCCGCGATGTTCAAAATAATTATTGAAAAAAGATACTTAAGTATCAATTAGGCTCTATTAGCTTATATTTTGATTATTTTTCTTCTTCTCTGTCGTATCCTCATGGCTGAGGGACGTGACGCTTGTGGAGACTTTTTACCAACGCTCTCCAAGCCACACGATCCAGGGCTCGGTGCATGCTTGCCTGTAGTGTGGCTTTAGTGATGGACGTTATTCTGTCCGCCCAACGTGTAGCCATACGGCCATCCCTTCGCTTCCTTGACATACGTCCAGTCATTATATGTTTCTCCAGACTCTCTGGCCCGGATCTGCTCAGATGGCCGAAGAAACTTAGTACACGTTGCGTGCAGATAGTAGAGAGCCTCGTGGTGACCTTGAGCTCGTCCAGGATAGACACATTTGTGCGGCGTTCAGTCCACGAGATCCGGAGCATTCTGCGCCAACACCACATCTCGAACGCATCGATCCTAAGGCGGGTGTCTTTTTTAATGGTCCAGGTTTCTGAAGCGTACAGAAAGATCGAGAAGACAAGGGTCCGCATTAATTTAATTTTAGTCTTGCGGTTTATACTTCTGTTCTCCCATATCTTCTCGAGT
Source organism: Pammene aurita (assembly GCA_947086415.1). Lineage (NCBI taxonomy): Eukaryota > Metazoa > Arthropoda > Insecta > Lepidoptera > Tortricidae > Pammene > Pammene aurita. The sequence goes on along the minus strand of OX352292.1, from coordinate 39,005,599 downwards.
CGCTTCCCCGCAGCTTTAGCCATCTGGGATCTTCGCACAACCTCCTGGTAGCAGTCGCCATCATCGCTTATTTGAGAGCCTAAGTAGACAAACTTGTGGACAACCTCAAGATCGTGCAACTCATTGGTTCTCTGCATGGTACCTGGGCGATCAACGAACATTAATTTGGTCTTGCTTCTGTTAATTTTAAGGCCATACTCACTGCCGACTAGCTCAATCTTTTGCAAGAGGATCGCAAGTTCTTTTTCAGAGGCACCTATTATTGTCGTGTCATCGGCGAAACAGAGGTTATTGATTAGTTGGCCCCCAACTTGGATGCCACCCTCCCAGCCTTCCAAAACCCTTCTCATTATGTGCTCGCCGATGAGGTTAAATAGCTGCGGCGACAAGATGCACCCTTGACGCACTCCTCTTTCAGCCCTAAAGGGTTGTGACACAGTGTCCTCTATCCGTACTCTAGACACGCTGCTCAAGTATAGGTTTTGCACTAGAAAGGTTAGGTGTTTTGGTATCCCCATCTCGCTCATAACCCTGAACATTTTATCCCAATTGATGCAATCAAAAGCCTTTGCGTCGATTATTTTTACAACTACTTATTTTGAAGTAGATACTAATACAGTTTAATTCTAAAACAATTTTTAGAGACAGCTTTATTTATTTTCTTAACAAAGCGTTGATAGTGTAGCGGGCACCGTGTAATCATTTGATATTTACCGGTCGCTTTGCGGTGAACGAAAACATATTTAGGAGACCTGCAATACCTGCATAAATCCGCAAAGAATTCGTAGTAATTTGTACTGGACAGGCAGGTATATACAGTATATACAGAGAGAGAAAGCGATCAAAGGCATGATACAGAGTTGAAAGATGAACCTAATGACGTTAATAATTTTTTTTGTCACCAATATTGATGATTATTTTTCAAACGATAAGTGGAAAAATAAATTTTGGCTTACGAATGAGGGTTTCCGCGATCGAGTTTTTCACTAGATGGCAGCACCGTGGCGACAGGTCTAGCTGTCACAATCCACCAATCATGTTTAACCATATAATTTTTGATTGGTGGATTTTGACAGCTACTGCCAAAAAGACCTGTCGTCACGGTGCTGCCATCTAGTGAAAATCTCAATCGCGGAAACCCTCATTGGTCACCCTACTCAATCTGACGTCTTGTCGTTTTCCATACAGCGTATGGCGGCTTTTACACTGCTTCGGTTTCCGCATGCAGCGCCGGTGCGCGAGCGAGATAGCTCTGCATGTGTATAGCGCTGTCACGCTTGCACACCGTCGCCGCATCCGGTTGCGGCTCCAGTGTGATAATCGCCTAAGTCAACACTAATAGGATGACCATGATTTCCTAAGTTTAGGATTAATTTTACTTGAAAAAAAAAATCATTCTGTTTTGATAAAATACTACTATATGATAATTGTGATCACAGTTACAGAGTCAAAAAAAGTGGTTCAGGATCACGAACTGTATTCAGGAAGCGCTGTTAGTCTGGCGGTAAACGTCCGACTTTCAATCCGGAGTTCCGGACTATACGGCGGCCTCGTATTCAAACCCTGGCTCGAACCACAGAGTTTTTAGAAACTGTTATGTATTTATGTGTTGTGTTGTTATGTTTGATGTCACTACCAGTCGCTTTTCGGTGAAAGAAAACATACTAGGGAAACCAGACCCAATCCCAATAAGGCCTAGTTTCCCCTCCGGATTGAAAGGTCAGATAGTAGCCGCTTTCATAAAAAGCTAGTGCTTATACGAATACATGGGATTGGGTTGCCAAAGGGACCCCTAGCACAACCGTGGCAAAAAAGGACGGCAAATCAGGTAGTTCTGAAAGATAAGCTTGTGGCTCGGCAGTCATTTTGTTCTGTATTTCTTTTACATTAATATCAGGATTTCTATTTAAAATTGCTTGAAATTTTTTACTGTGCAATAAAGTTTTAAATAAAAATAATAATATTTTGTGTCGGTAATTGTAATATCATAAGGTAGTCTCCGCTGTTCGGGACTGTGTTATGTTTTCAAAATGACCGAAGTTTTTCCGAGCCTTGCTTACAATAGTACTCTATATTGCCTCTCTCAACTAACTTGTAGATTTTCTCACTTATAATATTAGAGGGATAAATGAAATGAAATATACATAGGTTCATAGACTTCAGAGTATGTAAGTTCTACAACAAGGTGAAACAAATGGTACCCACCAGTGGCAGTGCACCATAATAATTCTTAGCGAAGCCGGGTCTTTTAGTATTAATTTTCTCTATGATCCCAAAGGAAAGTTTAACATTCCTTTATTGGTGGATAATGTAATGAGTCATTACTAATGACATAATGTTCATTAAAAAGTTACCAAAACTGGTGAGCACAACTGTCCCATCATCCATCTTGTGGCGGGTAAGTGTGTGGTCGAAGTCTGTCACAATCTGCAGCCTCTGGTGCCCCCCACTGATGAGCTTGTTAATCTTCTCAATTAGCTGCTGTTTGTCGCCGATGTGAACATTCGGCTGCATCAAATCCGGGATGTCAGCTATATCCAGTAGCTTCATCTTTGAAAGCTGTACGTAACAAAAAAGCTATTAGGCAAATTCATTATATCCGAGGAGTAAATAACATGGGCCATGGGCAGGATGCAGTGAGTTGACAATGGGGGAACCACTTGGCTCTTTAGCTGTCAACACAATGAATCCTCTTTTCTAAAGGGTCGGTAACGCGCATGTGACACCTCTGGAGTTGCAGGCATCCATAGCTTATAGCATGCCACTGTTTGGGTAATAGATATATAGTAGAAATTTCATTACTGTAACACGGAACGCACAACTTAGGTCTATATCTGAGGTCACTATGAGTGAAGAAAAGTGAGTTTTTTTAAAGAAGCTTTACAAACGACTACTTGAGACTGCTAAGGCAGTCTTTTACTACTAAATATTTACGACAAGGTTCCAGCCTAGTTTTTACTTACAAAATTCAATCTCTTGTAACAAAATTATTCCGAATTCAAGGTTTTTACTAGCTTACTACCTTACAAATGCTATTGAAAGCACTTAAAACTTTGGGTAAAATATTTCGTCTAATTTCTATACAAATTAGCTGCACTTTTATACAAAAATACAATTAAAAAATAGCTGAATCGAGCGAACAGAAAACCGTGTTCAGCAATGGTTCAGCAATCTGATAGACAAGACAACTTTGTCTTGTCTTGTCTTGTGTTTTCATCTTGTCATAAATGTCATAGTTGTCATTGGTCGTTGTCAGACTTTGAGAATGCGTTGAGACGTCTCTGACACTGACAGTGACAGATTAACAATGACAGCCTTATAGACTTAAAGCCCTCTTACACGTGTCCTATTTAGCATATCACTATTTATAAGACTTCCTTATATTTCCTTATATAAGGAAAATAGCAGGAGAGGATTGGATGTCACTAGGAAAGGACAGGAAACGCTGGAAGAAGATGGAGGAGGCTTACACCCAATAAGGGATCCATATAATAAACTAAATTATTTTATTTAATTTATTATATGGATCCCTATTTTATTTGGTTTTTGGTTAATTTTTTATGGTTTATTGTAACTATAAAAAATTATGGAATAACAGGCTTAATAATATTTATAAGACTTAAAAAACAAGCAACACATGAAATGTCATAAATTTTATTAAGGAGTATGGAACTACAGAGTATTCCAGCCTCTTTATATCTGCAAGTCATTTATTCATATTGAAATTCTATTCAATTTAATGATTCAGTTGCTATGAAACTATAATGTTTATAGTCTGGCAAACCATTTCTGTCAGTAGAAACGGGCGGCAAATTCAAAATACGTACATGTGGCAACCCTTTGAGATGAGACACCATATTTCATGACGAACATTTCAATTCACATTGAATTTGTTTCTAGTGCATTTCACTCTCTCATCTTAAGCGCGAGTGAGATAGAACTCTTGCAACGTTCCCAATTAAATTTAAATTCATTTTTAAGCCATATGTCAATTGCCTCAACCAGATTATCTGTTGCAGTTGATGACAGATCAGACGAAATATATCGGTCTCCTTTTTACACGCCGTAAATGTCACCTCTAATGAAAGGGGCGGAAATACCACCTAAAATTTAAAACATAAAATTTGATGATCATTGCTGCTTTTTCACTGATTCTTAGTGTTGTCATACTTTTGTGCGCTGTACATTGCTACTGCGTTCGTTGGCTGGCCAGACTAGTCTGACAAACTATTTCTGTCAGTAGAAAAGCGCGGCAAATTTGAAAAATCCCGGGTTGGCAACACCTGTCTTTGAATTATTCGAAAATTGTGCATAATATCTTTATAATTTAAAAAAAAATAGGTTTGTTTACTTTATTTTTTAAGTTTCAGGTTTCGTTTTCCATTATTTATTAATGGGTGTCATTTAATCGATCTGCAGAATATTCCTATTTTGGTAAGCAAAAATATATATTCGGTCAACAAAATGAAACACTTGGTTAGCAACTTACGGTCAGCAAGTATTTCTAAACCAGTTCGCAATTAATGTCATACTGAGCTCAGTATGACATTAAGAGCAGCTGCTCTAAAATGATTTGGTTGGCAATTTAATTATTTCAGCAGCAGTAAGCTATCCGCCTTTAATCAGATTTCTTTAAGCAATCAGTGGGTAAGCGAATTATTCAATTTTGAAGTACAGTTGAACTGATCCGCAAAAATTGGTTCGCTAAAAAATCTGTTGATCAGCAAATTTTACCAATCTAACCAACCTTTTGCTGATCAGCTGATTTTTTGAAACAAAAAAAAACTAGGCATCATTTAATTACTTTCCTACCATTTTGACGTCAAGTAAAGTTACATAAACTTAACTGTTTACGAACTAGAGCGGTTCTTCTACTTTCGCTCTATGGGGTAAAAGATAACTGACGAACCTAACGAAGTAAAAATAGGGATCCTATTTTTTTTTCTCATGCGGGGGGTTGAGGGTCACAGTTCTAACCTAACCCACTTTATTTGTAGCCGTTCGGGTCGGTTGAGGGTCACAGTTCTAACCTAACCTAACCCACTTTATTTGTAGCCGTTCGGGTCCATTTAGGGTCACAGTTCTAATCTAACCTAACACACTTTATTTGTAGCCGTTCAGGTCGGTTGAGGGTCACAGTTCTAACCTAACCTAACCCACTTTATTAGTAGCCGTTCGGGTCGGTTGAGGGTCACAGTTCTTATTTGTAGCCGTTCGGGTCGGTTGTGGGTCACTGTTCAAACCTAACCTAACCCACTTTATTTGTAGCTAAATTTAATTATATTATAATTTTTTAAAGTCCCTGGCTCCGTAGTAGTAATTCTATGACCGAATTCGCAACTTTGGACCACTTTAGTTCTTAAACGGGCAAGTTTATCCAAAAATAACATGTACTAATTTCACTCCAGTTACGACTCTGCCGATTTTTAGGGTTCCGTAGTCAACTACGAACCCTTATAGTTTCGCCATGTCTGCCCGTCCGTCCATCCGTCCGCGGATAATCTCAGTGACCGTTAGCACTAGAAAGCTGAAATTTGGTACTTATATGTATATCAATCACGCCGACAAAGTGGTAAAATAAAAAGTGGAAAAAAATGTTTTATTAGGGTACCTCCCCTATACGTAAAGTGGGGAGTGATTATTTTTTTCATTTCAACCCTAACGTGTGATATATTGTTGGATAGGTATTCAAAAATGAATAGGGGTTTACCAAAATCATTTTTTGATAATGTAAATATTTTCGGAAATAATCGCTCCAGAAGTAAAAAAAAATGTGTTTCCCCTCTCAAACTTTTGAACCATAAGTTTTAAAAATATGAAAAAAATCTCAAAAGTAGAACTTTATAAAAACTTTTTAGGAAAATTATTTTGAACTTGATAGGTTGAATAGTTTAAAAAAAAAAAATTACAAAATAATTTCTGAACTAAGTTTGTAATTTAACCGTATAAGCAGGTGTTTATTGTACCTGTAATTTCTACAAAATCACAATGAAATGACGTGCTTTCAAATAAAGTAGAAATGGTGAAAATCTGTTCACGCAATAAAGAATTAAGGTGCATTCGGGTAATTTCGTAATTCAGAAATTCCGAAAACTACAAACTTCTACTAAACGCGGCATTTTAATGCGCGGTAGCAACAGTCCTCTTGACGCTCATTTAACTGGCCCCCCGCATCCGTCAGCTCGGAACGCCATCGATGGAATCACGTGAGTTGCGCGCCATTTTTGTGAGCGAGTCCTATTTCCCGCGTTTTCGATCTTTCGGAATTAGCCGCACATCAGTAAATCGGAATTTTGGTAAGTAAATGGTTTTAATCCTTTTGTATTTAATAGATTTTTCGATTTTAATTACTATTCAATGGACTAAGAACCTTCTAGTTTAAAAATTTTGAATTTTTCGGATTAACCCGCACTGGGGAATTCCGAATCAAAGAGTGTTTCGGAATTACCCGACTTTATTACTCCATAGTATTAGCCAATGGGTCTCAAACAATTAATTGTACTCTACTATAAATATGAATTTTCGTAAATATTCTAGCCTGTTAGTAGTTCACTATTTATAAGCATACCTACCTGTGCTAATTCGGATCAAGGATTTGATATCGATATATATTAATACTTATGCTAATTGAAAATCTTCGATTACTAACTATTACAATAGAGCCTCTTAAGATAATAAAATTATACGGATGTCATTTCAATAAAAAATAAGACAATTTTCTGTCAGTACCATTCATATGCTAGAGTAAGAATAATATATGAGGTAATATTCCGCTACGATTGCTACGGAGAAAATAAATAATATTTATTTATGTTGACTAACATCTAGATGTTGACAGTAACATCAATAGAATATTTTGCTACATCACTTTAGCACTGGTGCTCCAAAGCATAAGTAGAAATCGGTCATCTCATAAATTCACTAATGTTTCCAGTGTCTGTATGTGATGAAGAACAAGCATTCTAATTTTCAAGCCGTTGCCTGAAATTTTTTTCTTCGCTCTCGTACAGGGCGCGTACAACCAGGAGGGATGGCATTACAATTTTGTTATATAACCAGCATACATTCTTTCAGGCAACCGCTGTTTCAATCGGTTGCCTCGCGATAATTATTTTTTGCAATGCATGTATGCAACTGTACGTAATTAGGCCTTAAAACACTCGTGTGATCTTATTATGAAACTCGCCTGCGGCTCTTTTCATAAAACCACACTCGTATTTTAAGGACCCTTATATTATAACGTAACAGTTGCATAAACTACTATTGTGATACTACTTGTATCATTAAAGTTTGAGAACCACTAACTTAATGTCGGATAATTCCGAACTAAAAGTTTGTTAAACACCTGTTTAGGTACTTCTATAGGGACAATCGAAAAAAAAAAGAGAGGGAGGGTAAATCTGGTTGAAAAGCGAACATGTGGTTTATGTTTCAAGCAAATAGGACGTAATTTTATTTTATTCTGATTTACCAGAGCTAATTCGGAATTGCACTTTTATAACTAAAATAAATTATAGATTTGTAACACATATATCTAATAAATCCAAAGTTATTTATGAAAGTTCGTGACAATGAATACATGATTACTCCATCCAGTAAATACATTTTTCATTAAAGGTCTCAAAAAACCTACCTATACCGGATGGTTCACGAATAAACGTACATACCAGCAACTAGTGCAAAAATGTTTCGTAATTACCCGAATGCACATCCCATCCCATAAAAATCATCTTTCATACTTTAAGCTCGCGCGCAATAGTTTACTTAATTTGCCGATAGATGTCGCTGTACGTGGAACGCTCATATCCTTCATGGCGGTGTTATTTTAACTCTTAAGTGGGGACACTTACTGTGACGGACGGAAAACTACGGAACCCTACTTCGAGCGTGGCCCGACACGCTCTTGGCCGGTTTTTTTAATAAAATATTTTGATTGAAAGCGACTGGGTGTTTTCTTGACCACCCAGCCCTACCCGCTTCAACCTTATTCTTTACTGTGAAATAACAGAGAGAATCAACACTAATATTTGAAAAAATACGCAGATTGTTGGCGTCAGTAGGTAGCGTAGGTACGCTGTGTAGTCGCGCTACCTAGCAGGTAGAGGATATTTTTTCATTTCGTCATACCTTGCGTGACGTTTGTGTGGGAAAAGGTAAAAACTAAAACAATACATGTAACTTGCTGAATATATAGAAATTTAATATTTTTTTCTCACTTGCCTTAAAGTTATACATCTGTACAAGTTTTATAATTCACTACACACTTAATGAGACAAAATAAGGCTCTTAATAAAAAACATTTGGGAAATAAAGAATAATTGCTTTGAAAACCCATAGAAATCTAAAGGGTAGTTTAACTGATTGCGTTGCTGTGAAGTACATACATACCAGAGATCGGAGAGGTCCCCAAACCTATTCACCGGAGGGCCACGGCATATTGCGGGCCGGATTGCTGCGATTCATCTCCTATCCGGGCCGCGGGCCTGGTATGTACAAACAAGTCTGCGGTCGAGAGGGGGAGCTATCTTGTAACGTTACTGTAATTATCTTGGAATATTATTGTAGTACTTAATTATTATGTTCATATTTAATATTAGTGGTAATCATTTCACACGACGATACACCGTTTTTTTATATTTCCGTCAATGATATGGTTTGTGAAATAACATATATTATTAACTCAACGTATACTATTGGTTTAAAAAAAAATGACTTAAATATTCTTTCTGACATTTGGATTTTATTCTAGAAACATTCTAGACTAGTATTTTATTATATATTTTTTTTATCTTTTAAATTTTGACGATCTTATTGTGAAATTATTATCATACATTTTGACATGTAATTTTTTTGTTGTTGTATAATTGCATCAATATATTTCTATGAATTATATATTAGCTTAAAAAAATAATTGTAACTGATGATTCGAAAGTGCTTGTTGCTATGCCTACTTGAATAAACACATTTTTGACTTCGACTTTTGACTTTGAATATAGTATAAATGATTCCTAACGAGAACTTGTGTTGTGTTGAACGTGTGTGTGTGAGAACCTTTGTAGGTGTACATGAATCATCTATCTATAAAGAGCTCATGAGAGTCATGACATGAGCTTGAGTAACGGCGGTTTGATCGCAGATTACGGTAGGGATATTATTATGCGAAAAACTATTGTAAACAAATTAAATTACAAGGTATACAATTAAAGGCTGTCCAGAACCTAGAAGTAGACAAATTTAAAATGACGTTCTGCCTTTTTTTTATTATTATAAATACAACTGTTACAGCCACCATTGGTGCCACTTTTGTGAATTTATTATGCTTTTGAGTAGGTATCGTATAGTTCAAAAAATCAACTTGTTGTACTATCGGGTTCAGAATTGCATGGCCAATTTATGAATGATTTCATTGATAAATTGACCATGCAATTTTGAACCTGATGGTACATGAACTATGTGTACAACGAGTAGTTCAGAATGACGAGTGTCACGAGGAAATAGACACTAAATAAACTATATATCATTTTAAATAAAAGGGAGCTATGGGAAAAGTTTCCCATAGCTCCCTTTTAGTGCCTAAAAAAGCTTGGGAACCCCTGCTGTATACTAAGATGTGAAAAATATATGTTGGCTTTATGGTTATCATAACGAGTCATAAAATCAAATGTATAATAGTAGTTTATGTAACTGTTACGTAATAAGGGTCCTTAAAACATGAGTGTGGTTTTATGAAATGAGCCGCAGGCGAATTTCATAATAAGATCACACGAGTGTTTTAAGGCCTAATTACGTACAGTTGCATACACTGCTTTATCTACACTCATATTATATATATTAAATTAAGTGTTCGGAAACCATAGAATGACCGCCATTGTACCGTCATGGCCTACTCGATTGTGCCGGCGCTCGCGCGGGACCAATCGAGTTGGCCATGGCGGTAACATTATGTTATCAAATTCGATGTTCCAAATTTGAAACTCATTGCTTAACAATATTTGAGCATGCATAGTTAAAATTACGTTACTGCCGCAGATAAGAAACTTATCATAGTTAAATCGTTTGTTGTAATGCTTGTCATTGTCTACGGTTTTTGAACGCATTTTAGAGTACTTACAGTATGAGTGTAGATAAAATTATTTGTAACGTGTGAATCACGAGCTTAACATAACAATAGCATTATACAATAAATATTAGAATAATAAGTAAAACGAGGTCCTCTCGTCCCAGTACACATAAATAGTATATCGCTTATCGCACGACTGAACCGCTAAAGTGAATGACTTCATATGGGTTGTCTAACCCCTTTATTCATAAACGGCTCTCAGGCCTCAATCACTACATAGTATAAAACAAAGTCGCCTTCCGCTGTTTGTCCCTATGTAAGCTTAGATCTTTAAAACTACGCAACGGATTTTGATGCGGTTTCTTTAATAGATAGAGTGATTCAAGAGGAAGGTTTATATGTATAATACATGCATAATATAGTAGAGAAACACTGATAATTTTTGAGGTTTCTAATGTGATGTAAATAAACACATTCGTTTGCGCTTACATTGCTAACGCTGGCTGAATATGAGATGGATCAAAATAATCTACTACAGTATTGTACACCTACACCTTAAAAAGGTCGGGTCGCTAGTTAGTTAACACATTAAGTGCCACCCAGCCAAACAAGACATCCGCGCCAGGCCACAAAAATTTCGTCATGTAAAGCTGTAGTACCACGATCCCGACTATCGGGTCGTCCGGCCTGGGAACGAGATCATCAAATACCCGATAGTCGGGTTTTCGGCACTGAATGTATGTTTCGTCTTTTCCTACAGACACAACTGTCAAAGTGACAAATAAGGACAAAACATAAATTAACTAATTGAGGCCTGAGGGACGTTTATGAATAAGGAGGCCTAAAATACGATTAATATAATAAAAACTATGCAATCCGCATAATATCTGCTCATTTCAATCGTACTTCAAAACTGCAACTAAAAATAGAAAATAATATTAGCTATTGATTTATATATTATTCGTCATAATGTACAAAATGTAATAACTAGAACTAATAAATAATTATAGTATTATTTATAAACAAACCAAGGAGTTTTCCGATGCTGATTGCGATTATAATCATACAAAATAACGATTATGTAAATATGTACCTACTTACTGAACTGACCTCAACCTGATATAGGTCAATGAACTTATTGTTAGGGACTCTTCCAGATTTCATACAATCAGTAAATTTTTGTTCAAAAGGTTTTGAAAGGGCTCGATCATTGCAACAACCAGTATCGTAGTAGTCGGCCAATCGAATAAGATCCATAAAAAGCGATGAGGAATTAATTTCCAGCAGGCTGGGATTTCATTTGATCCTAAATACGTGTAATCCGAGTTTGCCCAATCCCAGGGTGTGCATGACTTTGGCAGGAAAATAACTGCGAAATGTTTGCTTTTTTTTTCAGTTATTCGCTTGTGGGTCAAAAACGGTAGGTCCGTCGTAAAAAGTCAATCCACTAAATGTTAAAGATCGTCAAATTCGGCTGCATTTGTTGGGGGTAGAGGCCAGATTTAAAGTTGGGTTTATGAGGAATTTTAAGAATATCTCGTGGAGGATTTTGTCCAAGGAGGTCTCATTAGCCTTAGGTGAATATTTAGGGCTGCCAGGAACAGTTGACATTCTGAAATGAGGTCCTCAGGATCAACACAGAAGCAAAAATTTCCCAAAAATAATGCACACCTCCTGGGATTGGGCAAACTCGGATTACACGAATTTAGAACCAAACGAAAGTATTAAAGCTATTTCCAGCTTGCTGGAAATTAATTATTTGAAAACGTCTAATTTGATTGGCATCAGATCGGTGCATTTCAGAAGAAAACACGTGACTCAGGTGTTTAGCCAATGACATAGCTAATTCCACAGTTACAAAATTTTGTCCCTCGTTAGTAGAATGAAGAAGTCAGGTTTGTATGTACAGTCACGGACTTATATTTGGTATCCACTTACGGTAGAATGTCGAGTGGAAAATTAAGTTACCTAGCTAGTCGATTGATTTGTTTACTATGACAACAGAACATTTATACGTATCTAGAACAAAAAAGTCAAGCTTATTTTATATTTGATTATGATTAGGTTCAAGTTTGGAATAATACAAACTAGCATGGTTATGATAGGTTGGTGGAGCGTGGTGTGGGGGGTCAGTCGTCGCTGAGGCGGCGCTTCTTCTTGGCCGCCTTCTTCTTCTCCATGGCCTCCAGCCGCATGTCCTCTAGGTCCTCCATGATGCCTGCAACACACACACACGCGTCAACGAGAGGCTACATTCTGTATGTTCCTACTTATTCCTTAGCATTTATTTATGCTGCTGTTACACTGATGTTATAAAAACGTTGCAGATTGCGCAGCATTGGAGCGACAGGTGAGATTTAGTAATTTCAAATTGGAATGACTCGCCGGCAATGTGCACGTGTAGCGATCGCTATGCTCACTCATCGTAGCCGGTCGGCCCGCTGCTGTAAACATTTCTGTCCATCAAGGATGATATAGATATGGATGGACAATATCCATAGAAAATCGCGTTCTCTTATTTCAGGTTAAAGCACTAGCGTCATCTATCGGTCACCACGGACACTAAATCCTAGTTTCTAATACTTAGTTCGGCGCTTAACGCTGACAGAATAACTCGACTCCAGACTCGACAGATGGCGCTGTGGCACTTAGTACCAAAACAGACGTATAGCCTGACCGCGATTTTGTTTAGGCATTGTCAATCCATGTCTTAATCATCCTTGATGCCTATACAAAGTCGCGTTCCTCGAACCTTCAGGGTATACGTCTGTTTTCGGTACTAAGTGCCACAGCGCCATCTGTCGAGTCTGGAGTCGAGTTATTCTGTAAAGGAAACTCACCGATCTTCTTGCTGATGTACTCCTCGCGCTGCTGGGGTTCGAAGCTGGACTCCATGTCAAGGTCGTCGTCCATGTCCTGGTACCTGCATGTGTGTGTGTGTGTGTGTGTGTGTGTGTGTGCGTGTGTGTGTGTAGAGGACACTCACCGATCTTCTTGCTGAGGTACTCCTCGCGCTGCTGGCGCGCGAAGCTGGACTCCATGTCGGGGTCGTCCATGTCCCGGTATGTGTGTGTGTGTGTGTGTGTGTGTGTGTATGTGTGTGTGGAGGACACTCACCGATCTTCTTGCTGATGTACTCCTCACGCTGCTGGCGCGCGAAGCTGGACTCCATGTCGGGGTCGTCCATGTCCCGGTATGTGTGTGTGTGTGTGTGTGTGTGTGTGTGTGTGTGTATGTGTGTGTGGAGGACACTCACCGATCTTCTTGCTGATGTACTCCTCACGCTGCTGGCGCGCGAAGCTGGACTCCATGTCGGGGTCGTCATCGTCGTCCATGTCCCGGTACCTGAACAATTAGGATAATAACCCACAGATCATAAAATGGTGCTTTTTCTTTTTTTTAAGGCTCATTTTCTAAGCTCTGTACCATAGACTGTATGGATTTGACATTTCCAAACCATAACTAGACATTTGTTATATTGCGTTTGAGACGCCATCTGTGCGTATCTTTGCGAGTTTAACCTCATTCACATCCAAATTACTATAGCTTTACCGTTTAAATGAAGCGTTTTAGTAAACATGTTTCACGGAGAACGGTGACTTGCAATAGTATTTTATTTTAAAAAATGTATAATATTGTATGAAAATCTATTTCAGCATCCGCGACGATACAAAAATTTGCGACCATAAAAGTTCCATCGAAAAGTATGCGCTATGCTATGAGTTCGGTCTATAAAGTTTCATATCAAGCATTTTGTTACCTACTAACACTATGGACATATCTGAATTTAATTTAGTTATCACAATACTAATAAGCATTATAAAGCCAAACAACACTAACTTGGACTTGTCGTAGCCGAAGATCTCCTTGATGTGCGTGGAGTAGTCCATGTTCTCGTCGCCGTCGTCGATGAAGTCGTCCATGTCCGAGTCGCGCTCCGACTCCGAGTCGATGGCGCGCCCTGCGCACGGGGACAACACTCTACTATACTATACTAAACTATACTATACTATACTATACTATAGTACAGCCGGGCCGGGAAAGCGGGGAAACGCTATACCTTTACCTCCTTGTTTCTGAGATTACAATTCTAACGCTACATCTTTATCGTTAATAAAAATCAATAATAGTATTAAAATCATTTTCCCAGAAATCACACAACGACAATCACAGGATATACACGGTGTAACATGAGGAAACCGAATAATTTTAACAGCGTATTCCTGATCATAATTGGAGACTAAAATGTCGTATAAACTTTTCTGGATTTAAGATAAAAAAAACTAAGTATAGGAACTATAGGAAGATAAGATAATTATCAGTGACAATTATCGTGATTTTAATAGTCTTTTCACGTGGGGCGGGTGAGCCCGGCGGCGACTAATAACGCTATCCGTCTCTCTATCTCACCAATATGGAAGAGTGATAGAGAGACCGACAGCGTTACGTTTTCTACAAACGATTATCATCTTGGGTAAGCCTCCAGGTGCAGTGCCATCCGTCCAAAGTATTCCTATCTGTTTTTAAGATTTTATAATATTTCATGAGACTTGAGAAAATGGCGGGTGTCTAGGAAATTAATTTGGGTCTATTAAAATAAATGCGAACTTCGAAAACACACTTCCGTTATCAAGTGGCGCTGGAGAAAAATTCTCAGAATTCCATGGACCACAAGGAGAACAAACAAGTCCATATTAAATCAGCTAAAAATTTCCATGCGCCTTTTAATCACCTGCGAGAAGATCCTCAATTTCTTTGGGTATATTATGCGTTCTGACCAGCACCAGATCGAGAAAAGCATCATATTGGGACTAGTGGAGGGCGAGCGTACCAAAGGGCCGATAGCCACTAAATGGGGTAATACCATCCGGACGGCGTGTGGCTCCATGCAAAGGGCAGCCCGTATGGCTCACGACTGCGTCACGTGGAGGGACATCACAGTTGGTCACGATGCTCAGTCATGAGGGAACGACAAAGAAGAAGTTTAGACTGCTCACTCCATACTGGTTATAAGTCCGATAGATTGACATTATGAAGGCTGACGACTAAGGGGGTCTGATGGAGGAATGGGCAGGGATCTCGCGATCTCTCCCTCTAATAACTAATGCCTACTATTTCTGTATGCCAACGTGTCACTTCCTAAGGACTGGCTTAAGTCCACGTTCCTGCCTCTCCCAAAGAAAATAGGCGCTAAGTACTGCGGCGACTATAGATTAATCAGCTTGATGAGTCATGCACTTAAGGTACTCCTCAAAATAATACACGGCAGAATATACAATAGGATCGACAATAATATAGCCCCAAATAATTTGGGGTTCGTAATGGTCTCGGTACTGGAGAAGCTTTAGTGCCCTTTCAAGTGCGCGTACAGAAATGCTTGGAACGCGGGAAAAACGTATACGTCTGTTTTAACGGTTTTGAAAAGGCGTTTCATAATGTAAAACACGACAAACTGCTGCTTCTATTACAACGCACAGACGATAAGGACAAGAGGCTCTTGAAAAAATTGTATTGGAACCAAACAGCCGACATCAAAATAGGCCAGGAGAACCATAAAGACTTAAAAATATGTATACTGTCTTCATCTCTTTTTAATTTTTACTCGGAATTTATATTTCAAGAGGCATTAGAAGACATAGATATAGGAATAAAAAAGAACGGTGTAATATTAAAAATATCACTCACGTTTAAGTTTCTTGCGGGCGTCGTCGGGCCGGCGCGCGCGCTTGTCGTGGGCGAGCGAGCTGACGTGCTTGTCGAAGTCGAAGGAGGACACGGAGGGCTTGCCGGCCGCCCTCTGCTCCGGCCTCTTGGGCTTGCTCTCCGGAGGGCGCTTGCCGGTCTCTTGCAACGCTTTCTGCTTGGCTATAGCTCTGTCTCTGTCGTTCATGCGATCGTCTTTGCTCTTAGGCGGCACCTTGCCCCGCGAGCTGGGGCCGTTGGTGTACTTACTCTCGCCGTTTCTGTTAGGTATTGTAAATTTCTTGTCATTAGAATTTTTGTCTATCCTGTATGTGTTCTGGCTTTTTAAGTCTATACTCTTTTTCACTTCCTGTCGTGATGTTTGGTCCTTTGAGCTTAATTTACTTCTATCCACGTTGTTGGTTTTCTCGTAAGATTTACTAGATTCTAATTTCATCTTTGTTTTTTCTACTCTGTCTCTGTCTCTATTTAGTTTTTCCATTTCTCTATCTATCCTCTCTCTTTCCGCTTTCAACTTATCCAGTCTTTCCCTGTCTAGTCGCTCCTTTTCTCTGTCCGCCTTATCCCTCTCTTGTCTGACTCTTTCCTTCTCTCTCTGCAGTTTGTCGGCTCGATCCCGTTCGCTGGATGATTTGTCTTTGCTTCGCTCATATGACTTTGGACTGTCCGTTTTGTGAGAGCTTGAAGCGGACCGAGACGTTTTCTCGCCGATTTTAGGAATTCTTCCGAAGCCACTAGGTTGGCTAGACTCCGGTTTCTTATCCCTGTCGGCAGGCCTGTCCCTTTCTTCTTTTATAGCTAGAAATAAAATAATAATGGAGCATTTTAAAACCTATATAGATGTGTCATACATACGTGTAGATACAATAAATATGCTTAAAAACGCAGACTTAAAAGTGAGAGACGTTTTATATGGACTACGAGTTTCCGAAATGTCACGACAATCATAGTCTAATTATAAAGGTCATTTAAATTTTTGACAGCTCGTCCGAAAAGACCTCACCTACGTCACATAATGATGCCATTCGTTGACATCTTCAATTCAGTCAGGGAGTTTAATTAATACACTATTCATGTTCAAAAATGTTAGCGTGCCGTTACTAAGTTTATTTTGTGTTTTTTAATTATTTTATACCTTAAATAACCTTCATATAATTTTGGGTAATTTAATATAATACTTTTAGTTGGCAATTCATTTACGGCATGTAATTTAATGAGGACTTTTTTTTTAAATTGTGGCAATACAACTATTTGGCGAGTATTACACTGACAGACGGCCATATTGTATTATCTCTGTTTCTTTTAAACTTATCACGCCGTTTCATTTTTGTCTGAGATTCCCAAAATATTTGATAGATATACAATGTATATAATAATAGTTGCTCGTAATAAATATTGGTGTAGTGTAACTGCGTGTAAAACTTCATACCAACGCACTGAATGTGGAATTACGCTAAAATATTTTATAAGTTACGTTGTAATTGTAATGGAATTACATTGTAATCTTTAGTAACATATTTATGAGTTTAATTTATTTTTTCAATGGACTAAGCCGTTTAGTAGAAATCAATACGCAAATTTAACAGTATAACGGCATGTCGTTAACTTTGTATAACGGGGAAACTATAAGTAATAGGAATAAATCAAACGTTGGTAATATTGTACTTACATAGAATGTTTTTTTTTTTGGATTGACCCATTAATGAAGAATATCCCATAGGCGCACCGCACCACACATTAGAGCGGAATTTAGCTATTCATAGACAAAAGCGGAAATTTGTCTATGGTAGGCTGAATTTTTGTATGGAGGCCATAGACAAATTTCCGCTACCATAGCCCAATTTCCGCTTTTGTTTACGAATAGCTAAATTCCGCTCTAATGTGTGGTGCCCCTTAAAAACTATAACAGTGCATGGCCGGCCATGAATTCCGTCATAGGGACACCATAAGTAGATAATATTCAATACTGTGCGGAACATTGTCTGTGGTTTGTGGAAATTGTGGTTTGTGGAAACCGCGGATCTTCCGCATCATTTTCAAAATTCGCATCCGCCTCCGCATCAAATCGATGCGGAGCTCATACGGATGCAGATGTGGAACAAGTCGGTACAGGAACGTCTCTGTGACGGCGCACGTGCTAGGTAAAGTAACGTAGGTAATTTCACCATTACCCAATCGGAATATTGTTACATTTTCGTGATTCGTCGATCGAGCTCTATGTCCTTGAAGGATAGCGACAAGAAATGACTAGTTTGTTTTGTTTTGATTTTAGTGTTGAAATGCTATTGTAGGGCGAAGGGCTTTGATGTGAGTAGTACAAAACTTTAATATTTGTTTTTTTTTGTGTACTTATCTTACATCCGCATCCGTATTCCAGGGAGCCTTTTAATATCCGCATCCGCGGATGTCAAAAAATCAGTATCCGTAATATCCCTGATACAGAGCTCCTTCTTTGACGTTACGAATCATGTGGTCCCTTCCTAACGCATGACAAGTTCTCTTTCTCACTTAAGGAAACGTATCGGATACTAAATGTCAAACTCAAATTTTTTGACAGAGATGCACACTTGCACACCCTTGGTATGGTGTCGTTTAGATATACCCAATGATTTGTTTTTTAATGGCACGGCATTTAATCTTATTATAATGTCTAGTATAATTACTAATAATAGAGGTAATCCTCTATTAAATAATTTTCCCTATTTTAAAAGTTTGAGAACCGCATCGTTCCCTGATGACGTCAGTGTGGTCGCTGACGTCACGAGGTGTCAAAAATTTAACTGACCTGTATAATTAGGCTATGACGACAATACACACTAAAAAAGACCCTATCCAGAAAAGACCATATCATACCGACATTTCTTTTTAACATAATATAGGTAGTTAAATTAAGCTAACGCCCTGCTTTTCACTTTGATTGTGAGGAAAATTATATGTATACATTATTTTATTTTTTTATTATAAGACTGACCAGCGATTGATCCTACTCTCACCTGATAGAAAGTGAGGACAGCGCCTAAGATGGAGCTCACCGGTTCAGTAATAGTCTATTCACTCTTGCTTTAAAGATACCCAGATCGTATTTGTCAGGGAATACACATGGCGGAAGCGCATTCCATTCCTTGGCCATTATATATTGAAACTATTGAAAGTAATTTAATAGAATTTAAATTTAAATTTTCGCGATCCGATATTTACACTAGATGGCAGCACCGTCATAAGACGTCTTTTTGACAGCAGCTTGTAAAATCCACTAATCAAAAAAAAATTAAACATGATTGGTGGTTTACTATTTATTACTAATAGTTAGGGAGCTGGCGAGCAAAATTTCGATATGATCAGCACACAAGGCAGACGTTATTAATAGTGATATTTATGCCCTAAGAAACATCAAGGACCTTGTCTGCCACCATGGTGGCGCTGCGTTGTAAATTTACAGCGTTTCAAAAATGTAAAAAAAAGGTGTGCTATATTATGCGCACACGTCTGCTTCTGGGGCTGATGATCACAGTCATCCTGGAAACACAGAGAATCGAAAAGGCAGACATCCAGGGCTCTAACTTTTGTAGTATTCAATTTTTTAATTTATTTTTATGAGGAAAAAAACTGTATATGAAGTGCACACTTGGCAGATTTGAATTGTTCGCTCAAAAACAATGAGAAGAACCACGGAAAAATAGTCTGCTAACATGTTGCCTCTGCGTTGTCTATTGACAGTGCTCCAAAAATGTAAAAAAAAAAAGGTGTGCTATATTATGCGCACACGTCTGCCTCTTGGACCGATGTTTGAATTCCTTATGAAAACCAAGAAAATCGATGAGGCAGACGTTCAGGCCTCTGATATTCCAAAGGCAGACCATTTGTTTTTTTTTAACCCGTCGCTCGCGCCAAACCAAGCAGGTATAAATTGAATTGATCAAAATGCTACAGACAAGACCATATCCCGCCTTCATTCTTGTTTTTTTTAAAAAGTTCCGAAACGCACTACCACACTACCACTGCAATTAAAAAAAAAACTTTCTAATAAAAGTTCCAAGCGCATTTCGTTTCTGGTTGGCATTGAGAAAAAATATGATTGCATAGATTTCAGCTCCAGAAGTTTAATCGTTACCGTGAGTTTAGATGATAATATTAAACAAATTTATAAGAATAAATAGATTGTTATTAAATCAAATACAAACATTGAAAACATTGAAAAAATAATCAACCCAACAGGACACATTGGTGATTGGAGAGCTAACCAGCAAGAACCAAGTTAAGTGTAATATTGATTACTCACCTCTAAATAATATCGAGGGTTAATTGAATAAAATGTATTGGTGTGTACCTTGTTACCGTGTACCTAATAATGTATTCAAATATATAAACGTGTAATACTGTATTTCAAGTTGGTGCATGGTACAACGTACACACCAACCTTATATTGGAAATAATTTTGCCTTTCTCATTACATGAGATTATATATATATATATTACTCTGTTTTTGCTACAAGTGTTAAATATATGATGTGCAGAATATTATGATTAATGGCCTTACGGGATACTTGTAGTAATGGTTGAGGAATTAGAATGGATTTAATATCCTTTGTTTTATATCTTGACTTACTTAGTGGTGATGGCAGTATTGCAACATTGATTAAATTATTCGGAATTATTATAAGTAATATTCCTTAATAAACATCATTGCATTTACTATGGTCGTTCTTAACATTTTATATTTATAAAATGGACTCTCACCTTTAATCTATTCAATGTTGAATAAATGAAATAATTATATTTTGTCTTTTATTAACTACATCTGACCTGCTGGGTTGATTATTTTTTCAATGTTTTCAATGTTTGTATTTGATTTCATAACAATCTATTGTATGAGTGGAATGCCCCACTTTAAAAACATGCAAAAATAATTATAAGAATAAAACTAAAAAATAACAATAATCCCATGCAATACCCGCTGTCCCTTGATTCCGTGAATTTCAAACAGTTATACAGCTGAAAATCAGTGAGCAAAGTGTCTGCCACATTTTTTTTCGAATCCACGGAGTCATAGTGAATCGAATGGGCGCAATGAGAACCGCGTGCAAATGACTTAGTAGAGCTTTTTTTTTAAACATTTTTACAACTCCGTCCCATGATAATGCAGAGTCCTGAATGTCTGCCTCTTCGATTTTCTTCGTTTCCAAGATGATTGTGACCATGAACTCCAGAGGCATATACATGTGCAAATGATTTAATACCCCGATTTTTTTAAGCAACTTCAATCCGCTGTAACGCGAAAACGCAGCGACATAGGACCTTAATTGATTGGACCAAATCAATTCGTAATGATTTAAACTGCAATCTACCTCGACGTGAAACGTGTGCAAATCATACACCGAAATGCTCGCCAGCTCCCTAACTATAAGGGCCTTAACCCTTTGGCCGCCAACCATCGGACGGAAAAGTTGTGCCCTCAGCGCAGGCGCGGCGAGGTAACTCGCTTATATTTGTGACGTAATATCGCGCGCTGGCGTTGAGGGCGCCACTTTCCGTGGGCGCGATTTTACGTCTTTGGCGGTCAAAGGAAATACTTTACTATGGGTATGCACTAGAGCATAAAATGCCACTTTATGCAGCTTATACACGACTACAGCGAAGTTTGGGAGCATAAGAAGTGAAAATAGTACATTTGCGGAATGCATGTACGGAATGACATTTCTGCGCGAGCCTCGACCGACGTTTTGATACAGTTGTGAAAAATTACAAAAAGACACATCATTCATTACATTGTTCACTTTGAAGTTAATTATGTACTACAATGACAGTCAGGAATTTGTGCATAAACATAAAGCACTAATGCAAAAATCGAACATTCCGCCCGCTAAACGAAACCTCTAAAGCCCGTTCTACACTCGCGGCGCGAAATCGCTCCGTGAATTTACGCAGCGGTTCACGCACAACTGTGTCCCTCCACACTCGCAAAGCTTGGCAGTCTTGTTTGCGACTTCAACGAAAATGGACGACGACGTTCCCCACGATGTCTTGTACGCTACTGTGAAAAACTGCGAGTGTAGCTGCGTTCGTGTGCGCGCGCCGCGTACCCTTTGTCGCGGGCCAAAAAACCGACACTGATCGGGGAACGCGTCGCGCGTTTGCGGGCGTTTGCGGGCGTTCGCGCCGCGAGTGTAGAGCGGGCTTAGGAACAAGCCACTTATTGAGCAGCAGTATTAGAGATATAATGAAGAGTCAGTGGTCGGCACTCACGTTTCCTCGGGTGCTTCTCGCTGTCCCGGCGCTCCTGCTGGCGGCGGCGGCGCGCCAGCTCCTCCTCGTGCTCGCGGCGCTGCTTCTTCGTCATCAGCCGCTCCGGCTCGCCGCCCTCCGGCTTGGCCGCCGCGGGCCTGGCAGTGGCAAACGTCACTCACAACTCGTGTACCCTCGTGCCCTCAACCACAACATCATATCATGTCCTGGGTCCTGGGAGTGTACTCCTACCATACCTAATAAACTCTCGCAAATAATTACGTACCACGGCACTTTAATCCATGCACGCAATCATTTGTAGATGCCATTTTGGCATGATATGACGTAAATAAATAAATTAAAATTATGAAACAATCTTACACAAACCAACCTAGCCTCACAGTAAGCTCAATACGGCTTGTTTTGTGGGTACTATTGGTACTAAATGACGATATGTACAGTGAGATTCAAATTTGCATGGACAATTTATGAATAAATAAATATTATCAGAAATCAACCTATTCCCACAGTAAGCTCAATTAAGGCTTGTGATGTGGGTACTAGACGACACGTGAATGAATTCACTCATATAAGTTGTCCATGCAATTTTGAATCTGGGTATACATATAATAAATATATTTGGATAAATAAGTACAAATAATAAATATCAGGCAGGATACATTGTAAAATAAGTAGAGCCTCTAAGTGGTTAATTAGTCAATACACACATTGTCAATTGATAAACTACTATCTAGTACTATGTTCATACCGGGACAGCTCGAGGGGGGCGCTCTTCTTCTCCTCGGCCAGCTTGAGCAGCTGGTTGAAGTCCATGGGCGGCGGCGCGGGCTTACGGAACTTCGGCTTTTCAGCCTTCTCGTCTTTCCGTTTCTCTGGCTCATACTTTTGGGGAGGACTCGATTCTCGCTCTGAGTAAAGCAAATTAATTTTTAAGCATGACTACAATTTTCCCAACCTCTAAAACACACAATTTCCTCTGAAAGTGCTAGACCAATTAAGTTGCAATATGATACACATTTCTAAGTTTTAACCCAAAGAGAAATCGTGTTATTAATTGAATATTAAACATAGGGTCGATATTTATTTTTAACACATTTTGCAAAAACAGATTTTGCAAGCTATATTATAAATATTATAATAATAGTATCCCATCCCATCAAAAACGTGCCATGTACAAAAATGCCAGACTCGCAGGTCTTCTACTGCAAAAAGTATTGAAATCTAATGTAAAACCAAGCCGGTGTGCCGGAGTTCACTAACAACATGTCATTGTGATCATTTGAATATTAGGTGTCTATTTTTTATAATAAACAGAATGACCTGGCCAAACGATCACATTGACATAATATACTATCGAATCATGTAGTGTAAAATAAGCTAAAATTTTAGCAACAGAAAAAACAATTTTGTTATCACATATATTTATATGGGATTACAATATTAACTGTGCAGTTTGTAAAACTAGACAACCCGACTGATATTGCGGTGTGTTTAAATTTTCAGTAGCTTTAAACCCTAGAAGTGTTCAAATTTTGGAGCTTGTGGGACTGCTAGAAGTACCTTTGATAGACGATGATCGTGATCAGTGAATCAGTGACAAAATTAAGGAACTTTGACTTGCAATAATTCTTACTATATGTTGATATTCAATTATCTTGGGAATGTATCTTTCTTATGTTATGGCCTCTTTATCACAGGAATTCAAGATTTCTAACTTTATCTAGTTATTTCTTTAATAACTAGATAATGCTTGATCTTACACTGCCTATAGATTGAAGGAAAACGTACAAAAAGTCAAGCATGACTTTCAAAAAAGATTCTAACTGTGTGATGTATAAAACCATTGCAGTAGGTAGTCTGATTTGCACTTGGTCAATTTTCTCTTAATTTACTTGACAGGCCGTGACAACAGGGTCAACGATGAGGGTGAAACAGTGACATTGGCAAACTCACCTTGCTTCAATCAGCAAGGAGTAAAAGTTAGATAAAAATTAGTGTCCGACCGAAACATGTTTTTTTGCCGTAAGCGAAACCAAAACAGAAGGTTCGGCTCTGGGTCCAGTTTCGGCGAAACCGAAACTTGATAGACGTGTTAAATAGTACATATTTATTTCAATTACATGTCAGCCGTTGTACAGTCACCATCAGATATATAGGAGCGGCTAAGGTCACAAATATCTGAACAACGCCCCTATTTTCACCGCAATAAAGTGCATGTTCAGATATTTTTTAGTACCGTGGCCGCTCTGATATATTTGATGGTGACTGTACAACGGCAATTTTATCAGTTAAAAACGTTGTTGCAGAACTTATGGTCGGATTAAGTACAATGTTGAAAGTTTCAGCGCGGCCGAATGGTTCGGCAGTTTTTTGGCTTCGACCGAACCTTGGGCCGAAACTGGCCGGAACCGAAACTTCGGTTGGACACTAATAAAAATATATTCTCTTACATACCTATTTTTTGCATATCTTTTGGCATAAAATCAAATTATCTGGTTATCACAACATGAAAGTCTATTCATGGGCATAAACTTATATAGATGTCAACGGCTTCCTAGCCTAGTTGGTAGTGACTCTGCCTATTGTGCAGGAGGTCCCGGGTTCAAATCCTGGTCAGGGCATTTATTTGTATGTTTATCATGGATATTTGTTCCTGAGTTATGGACGTTTTCTATTATATGTCGCCTAGTACCCACAACACAAGCCTAATTGAGCTTCCCTTGGGACCAGGTTGATTTGTGTAAGATTGTCCCATAATATTTATTTATCTGTGTACAAAAGAACAAGTGACCTAGGCCTCCCGTGCTTCTTCTTTTGTATATGACATCTATATAAGTTTATAATTTATATAGTAGTGTGTCTACTTAAAATAAACAAATCAAATTATTCATTTAAAATAATTTGATTTGTTCTCTATTTGTATTCATGGGCATGGTTGTAAGCCTTGCTTGTAAGATTAGCTGAATTAGCTGATAATAATGCAGACCTCCATTTTCAGTCCTCCGCTTCCTCTTGTGCGGCACAGGGTCATCTTCATGAGCCAAAGCATTTTTCACTCGTTCCATGGTGCCTTTCAAATCTGTCTTTACACTCTTCTCTGAAAAAAGTTAACATTATGTTAACCCCTTGCAACCTGCTGCCTCTATTCTATTTAGTAACCTCAATCCCCCCCCGTGGATTGTGCTGGTGCTCGGGGAGGTTATATTCCTCCTCACTGGCAAAATGCTATCCACCTGACTGGTCAAAATTACACTGTTATAGTGTACCATAAATAATGTTTATATTTTTTTTTAAATACCTGTCAACCATTTAATTGACAGGGCCCATTTCTGGAACAATACTAGACTAATAATAACTGTCAGATCATATGGGTTTGACAACACACTAATAATATTAGTGTAATACCATTCGAGAAATAGGCCCTAGATTATAATGCTGGAGTACAACAAACTTGCTTACTAAACTCTATTTTAAATTTAAACTTTTGTGAGACATACTATCACTATAAAATATAACGGTTACACTCACGTCACATTAGTCACTTCGCGCGACATGTTTCGGAGAGCTTAGGTCTCCATCTTCAAACACTAAGAGACCTAAGCTCTCCGAAACATATCGCGTGAAGTGACTAAAGTGACGTGAGTGTAACCGTTATATTTTATAGTGAAACTCTATTTTATTCCCGTTAGTTTAGTTTAAGATCCTATCATTCCTTTTCATTATTATTTTGAGTACATAACCCTAAAAATAACTGTAGAGTACTTTGTTCTGCTTTGATTTGTTAACATAATGTATGACACAAAATTCAACTTACTGCCCATAGGGAACTTTGGTTGATCAGGTATCTTGCTATATTTCTGCATCAACTTTCCATAGAAAGCAGCTGCCTCCTGAGATTCATAACCATAGTCATCCTGGTCCGGCTGGTCTGGGCCCTCCCGGGTCACAGCTGTGTTGTTGTGGTCCACTGCATCCTCTATCACAGACTTGTTGGCAGACTTGATAGTCTTCAGCGTCTTTTGAATCTTCCGCAAGGCCTTAGGGTCGCGCATAGCGTGCAGCTCTTCTTTCTTCTTCTGAGCTTCCAGTTGTTTCTGTTTTTCTTCTTCATCTTTCTTAGCTAAAAACTTCAAAATATTCTCCGACAACTTGTCCTTTTGCCGCTGCTCTTTCTTGGGCGGATCAAATCCAGCTCTGTAGTACATGTTGCGCTAAAACAAAGTACTTGAGCTTATAATATATTTATGTGTCATTGATGGTAATTAAAAAACAAAAAGTAAAAGTGGTTCATTGAGAGCGTAAATTATTCATAAATAATAATTATACAATAGTAAAGCTCCGATAGAACAGTTACAATATTACATATTGGAGCTGTATTTAAATAGGACGCAGTAATATGTATTCATGAAACTGAGAAGTGAACTCACAGATGACTTTTGTTGTTGATTTCGTTGAGCGGCCAGCAAAGTCTCTCGGAACTCCATTTTCGTTGAGTTATTAGAATACTATGTGCAATAACGTAACTAAAACCAAATCATAATAAGTTTTTATCAAATCATCTACGAATTTTAGGAAAATACGTGTCAGACTTCACTTCGACACACAACCCGAGCCATTTTCTGGAAACGTACTGAATCGGGTTACCAGCTACGACAGCTCAGATTTTAATGAATTTATTTTTGTGTCTGGTAAAATTAATGTGTTTATTTATTTATTTGGAGAATCAAATTATGCTATTTTTATTTTGTTTAATTCTGTGCCCAATAACCTAGATTAATTTGGAGAAAAAATCTTCTGGCTGAATTTTGCTAGACACAAAATTTTTGCTCCTGACAACTCCAAAATTTGACATATGTCAAACGAAGTCTCGTCCATCCTTTTTCTTTGGTGATTTTGACGTTGAAGCCGAAAATATGGTTGGTGTTTAATTCCCGATGTTTTACCCAAATTTATCAAAGAAATCGTGTTAAATATAACGAATCAGTATAGTGCATTTCGTGTTTAAAATGGATACTGTGGTGCTGCAAGGATTATTTTATTTGTACAGTTATTAGTGATGTTTATCGTAACCTTCCATTTCTTCTGCAGGCCACCTCCAAAAAGAAGACTAGGAAGTTGAGAGGACACGTGAGCCATGGTCATGGTCGTATTGGTGAGTGGTTCATTTCATTTTATATATAATTCACACAGCATTATTGTAGAAACCTATGATCGACATAACCTAAAATATACCACTGTTTTTACCTATATTAGGTACCCTGAAATGTAATTTTTATTATAAAATGCTAATGTTTCCACATTGTAGGCAAGCACCGCAAGCACCCTGGCGGTCGCGGTAATGCCGGTGGTGAGCACCACCACAGAATCAACATGGATAAGTACCACCCTGGATACTTCGGCAAGGTAAATTTATTGATAGTTCCGTCCGTATCGTCGTCTTGTTGTTAAAAGTGAACTAAATAAACCTCATTTGAGTTACCAACTAAATTGTTGTAAGCAATTACTTGTAAAAATTACATATTAATTAAATTTAGTATGTATGTGTTAATAAAAAGTCCAATATTGTATTTTGTGCCTGAACTGTGGAAACGCTATAGATTTCTGCAGTTTAAGCTAATGCCGAAGGATTAAATTATTGATACAACAATTATTTTAAGTAGCAACCCTCTTCTGTCAGATATCTATCATAAAGATGAATCGGTTCAACTAATAGTATCTCATTATACACAAGCATCTGTCAATGTGTACCAAAGGGTATGCAATAAATAAGACTTAGGGGGCGTCCATTAATCGCGTCATATTGTTTAGGGGGGGGAGGGGGTCAAGAAAAAATCACCAATGATCACCACAGGGGTGAGGGGGGTCTGGACACATATCACGTGTAATTTTTTTGTTCCTTGTGCTCTACTGTATTATGGTCAATAAAATAAAAATTATCAACTTTTAAATGAATCAATCTGTCAAAAGCAGAGTAAAATTGCACTAGCACTATGATTGTAAATAAGTTTTAATGGCATTTGACATATTATTTTGTGAAGTAGGTTTTTAGGATTCCGTAGCCAAAGTGGCAAAAACGTAACCCTTATAGTTTCGTTATGTCCGTCCGTCCGTCCGTATCACATCCATTTTACTCGAAAACAATAAAACGTAATATTTAAATATAAGGTGTGTTTTTGTATGCCGCTACTTAGTTTTGTAGTAAAATGGCTGAATAAGATATTTTAAGGAGGGGCACTATTAATTACATACATGTAATTATTTCTCAAAAAAATTTTTTTTTTTACCAAATATCGACATGATGCACATCACTCGATAGTTCTTTCAAAATAACTCTTGTCTTGTTGTCCTGAACATCAATAATAAAAAAAAACATTGCGGTCTATTTGTATTTTTTTTTTTACCAAATATCGACATGATGCACATCACTCGATAGTTCTTTCAAAATAACTCTTGTCTTGTTGTCCTGAACATCAATAATAAAAAAAAAATATTGCGGTCTGTTTGTATTTTTTTTTATTAAGTGAATATATATAAACGTAAAAGTCCTGACTGACTAACTGACTGACTGACTCACTTAAATCAACGCCCAGCCCGAACCGGAGGACCTAGAGAACTGAATTTTTGACAATAGGTAGTTTTTATAACGTTAATATCCACTAAGAAGGTGTTTTTCAAAATTCATCCCCTAAGGGGGTAAAAAGAGGGTTGAAAGTTTGTATGGACGGGGTTTAAAACTTTGAGTTAGTGATTTGAAACTTCTTACGTTTACTAATAATTAAAAACAATAAAAGTAATTTCAGCGTTTTTTAAAATTCAACCTCTAACAGGGTAAAAAAGGGGTTGAAAGTTTGTATGGAGATTAATTTTTTTTGTGACAGACACGAAAGTTCGTTTGTAAGCTACTTACTTCAAGAAAAAAAAAAACCAATTTCAGCGTTTTTCAAAATTCCACCCCAGAGGGGTTGAATTACCCTAAGGGGGTAAAAGTTTGTATCGGTGGGGTTTAAAATTTGGAGTTAGAGATTTTAAACTTCGTACGTTTACTAATAATTTAAAAAATAAACGTAATTTCAGCGTTTTTCAAAATTCAACCTAGAACGGGGTTGAAAGTTCGTATAGAGATTTACATTTTTTTTTGTTTGAGATAAACTAGGTATTATTGTTCCTATTACCGTTCCATTTCCATGTTCCAGAGCTCTTACAATAGTTTGGTCATCGTATCGCCAAATAAAACCACCACAATATAGTACACAAAGAAGTTACGCGAATAATAGGGTACATTTACGTTATTATTTGCATATTAACACTTATTTGTAAAATTGTAAATGAAACTATGTCTACGTTACCCGTTTTTTCGCCAAAATAGCTATAAATTTAAATAGATTAAGAAGATGGTTCGGGGATTAACAAAAGTTAGTTAAGAAGATAAAATTGGATATGAAACTCTGTATGAGGAACCGTATTATACGCGGACGAAGTCGCGGGCGGAAAGCTAGTTTATACATATTATTCGAGGATCCGGCAGACCCCGCCGGCGGTGGCGAGACGAGCTTGACTCCTTTTTTGAAAAAATGGCCAGAGACTGCACAAGACCGGGATAATTGGAAAGAGTGGGGGGAGGCCTTTGCCCAGCAGTGGGGCCGTATAGGCTCACAATAATAATAATAAGTGAATATTTTAAGAAAATATCACCCCGTAAGTCTAAAAAAATTGTGTCCCCCCTGTTACTTTTGAACTGGAGATCCAAAAAATATGAAAAAAATTGAGAACATTATCGGTTTAGGAATTATTGAGTTATCTCCTAAAAACTCATTTCATACGCAGATACGACCTTTTGATATTACTTTTTCGATAGTAGGTACGAAACCGCGTGGTCCGACACGCACTTGGCCGGTTTTTTTTCTATTAAAGATAATTTTATTTTATATGTATACATGTAGTTTCACTTTTTTACCCTTTAAGTGTACGTACGTTACGTAAGTAGGTTCACGTGTTAGAAAACTGTACTTACTTTAGTTAGCAAAAAATTACACGTCATATTGGACAGTGGGGTCCTTAAAATATCACCAAAGATCACCATGGGGGAGGGGGGGGGGTCTAAAACAAGCCAAAAACGTATGACGCGATTAATGGACGCCCCCTTAGATAGTATTTGTTATTAGTATTTGCCCAAAAAATTCACCTCGCATCTCTTTCCTTAATATGGCAAATAAAAATAATTAACCAAACTGCAATCCCAATCCACAAAATGAATTGGTGGCATTAGAAAAGACAGAAGTTGTAACAGAATGATTTTAGGTTTTATAAATAAAGGGCAGATTGTAAATATTGTTAGGATGTATAAAATGCAGTCATTTTTTTCAAATAATTTGACATTGTTTTACTATTCATTTATATCCCATCCAGAAAAACTGGAATTGTGTGAAATATTAATATAGACACGTTTTCTATTTTTTTGTTGGTGGGAAAGTTTAGTTTTCATCTTCTTTTGTCACATGTAAATAATACCAACTGAAATTTTATATAATTGACATGTAAATTGCTGTTGAAAATATTGGCATTACACTTTGCACAAAGGAGTGCAGAACCATATTTGCACAAAAAAGGGGAAGTAAATAAATAAGTGAAGAATTGAACTCAAACATTTATTTATTTAAGTATTTGTTAAATGTGAGTACAAGTTTTGCTTTACAATAACTATTCTCTACCAAATAAATTGTCTTCCTGCACCAACTTACAAGTCTCTGTTTGGCCCAATGGTTGACTGGTATAGAATGCCATATGGCATTAAGTCCGCCATTTGTACATTATCACTTGTTGTGCAATAAAGTTTAAATAAATAAATAAATACAAGGTAAGATCTTGTACTCACATTTAACAAATACTTTATGGATATTACTCTATCTGCTTGGAGCAAACCATAAGCCAAATCTGTCATCCTATTGAGTGACATACTCTTGATAGTAGTTCTTCTTTTGATTTTTTCTCTAAACTATCTATAAATCTCTTTCTAGTTAAAAGAGTTATACCCATTTCAATTGTTTAATTATACTAAGTAAGAAGCTTGTAGAGTTGCCCTAACCACATGTTGTGGCCATTTCCAGTTGGGCATGAGGAATTACCATCTGAGGCGGAACAAGATCTTCTGCCCCGTCCTGAACCTGGACAAGCTGTGGACGCTGGTGTCGGAGCAGGCGCGCCTCAAGTATGCCGGCGCCACCGACGGCAAGGTGCCTGTCATCAACATTGTTAAGGCTGTAAGTACATCAGGATCATTATCATTATATACCTACTTCATGAAATTATTTCATTCAATATCCGAAACAGGTATTGACTAAGGTCAAGGTCAAAATGGTTTAATATTGCCAGGTATATGACTAGCTATTACCCATTTGGAGTACAAATTACATTAGTGATTTCTAGTGATTGGTCACAGGTAGCAATTTATGTCACTTTGACGTTGAACATAATAACTAACATGGATAATTAATTTTGTATTAAGCAGAACGTCTGCTAACGATACCACAATGCTTGATGCTTGTGGAGAAATTCGCAGCCATCAGGTGTGTCTCAGTAGCTCAGTTGGTCAGAGCAATGGGCATGTATCCCAGAGTCGCGAGTTCGAGTCTCGCCTGAGGCAGTGGATTCTTCTACTTTTCCATTTTTTCTAAGCATTGTAACATGGATAAGCCTATATCATTAAAAATTAAACTATACATATTCCATAAGAAATCAGACAGAATTTTATTACTGTAGGAAATTACTATTGATCATGATGATCACGTCTAATGGCCCGTGCACACCGACTGCGTGTGCGTAGACGTACACGTCCCACTGCATTGTAAAATAAGCGTCCTCATAAGACATGTCACACCGTTTGCGTGACGTGTACGTGCGCGTGCGGTGTGACATGTCTAAAGAGAATCCTTATTTTACAACACAGTGGGACGTGCACGTCTACGCACATGCAGCCAGTGTGGCTTGGCCTTAAATAATTCAAATAATTATTTCATTATAATCATTCAACTACTACAACTTTCCTTATGCCAAGGTTATTGAATCCATATTCGCATTCGTATTCGCGAATGTTCAAAGAACAATATTCGTTACATATCTAGTGTGTAGGCAGCACAGACTATTCATCATTAAGCTTTTACAAGGAGCATGATAGTGGAGTACGGGAACGCCTTTTTAACCTATAAAAATGACATAAATCACAAGTCCGATTTTATTTTGTGACCTGTTAGAATATGTTAAGTACTAATACTGAGAAATATCTTCTAACAATTGTTAGCATTGCGCTAGTTATAATACCTGTATTTGTTTGTTATACAAGGAAAAGATTATGTAAGTTTTATATTTCTCCATCAGGCTATCGCTTTTTATTATTGCAACATAACTTCACATTTTATAACGGTTTGGTCAAGAGCATATGTATGTCGTCTTAGCAATTTGTAATTTGTTTAGAATTCTAGGTCACTTATATTTTGACAAATTGTTTTCGATTATGCTCACATAATCTATTGACCAAACTGTTATAAAATGACAGATGATGTTGAAATAGTTGAATGCAATAGTATGGTAAAGAAACATATATCTTGTATAATCTTTGCGTAATGCAACGTCAAAAACTGTTAGAAAATATTTTTTCTATAAGTAAATATATTATTTTCTCTAACTAAAAAATAAAATCGCACTTGTGAGTTATTGAAGCTCAAAACTGTTCGCGTACTGTAGTACGAGGTCATCACAAATAAGCTCAATTTTATTCGTAAATTTCTACGATTCGAACAACTCTCAATAGTATTCTACAATTTCTACACCATTTTGTAGTGTAATAATCCAACTTGATTTTTGTGACTGATGGCCTCCATATGAAAATTCAGGTACTATAGCCTCGTAAGACCAAGAGGCAACTCAGCGCATTTGAATTTGGAAAAACCTTGGTAACATTGTCCGATTTATCTGAAATCAAATCCGACAAAACGGATAAATGTAACAAACCTTATTGGTTGAAGGTCCCAACAATATTATAGTTAACCCTCATTTACCGGTCTTATGTTGACGGCGAATGATATTTATAATTTTGTAATATATTACAGGGTTACTACAAGCTGCTCGGCAAAGGCAAGCTGCCCAAGCAGCCCGTGATCGTCAAGGCCAAGTTCTTCTCCAAAACAGCCGAGAAGAAGATCAAGGAGGCGGGGGGCGTTTGCGTCCTGTCTGCGTAATTTAAGTGTACAATAAAATTCCATAAAAATCGCATTACTTTTTATTTATTTAGCTTTAGCTAAAATAACAGCAAGAGTCCTGCGTTAGGCCGTGGTCTGCGGTTGACACGGGACGCAGTGCACAGCGTCACAATGCAAGGGAAGCCAGCAATACTTCTGTGGAATGGAACGTGACGCTGCGCCCTGCGTCAACCACAGAACACACAAGGTCGATCGACTATTGCGAAGGTCTTATTACATTTAACTGTCCATGGCAACACTTCTTTTGTTTTAAAAGGTTATGCAAGGGTCTTGATATACCTAATGTAGGGTTTTTGGATATTTTACATCAGTTTTTTTTTATAGAACTAGTCTTAAAATTGAAGGAAGTTTTGAATTGATAAAAGAAGGTAGACTAAAATGGCTATGAATTAAAAGGGGTGACACTCGGCCGACGGGCTCACTTAGTTGGGAGTGTACTCGTTGCAATACGCTTTGTTACGGTAATTGTGATTAAGAGTGAATTATAAGTTGAAATGAGACAAGAAAATATATTTCTGTATTCCTCAAGAGTGGTCTAATTATACTAATTATGAACTAGAAATGAATTCTGCAAGTCTGTTTTAGTTGGAAATGATACCACACCACACAACCCCTCGCAGCCTTAACCAGAGAGTACTAACAGTTTTCACGGGACCTCTGATTTAGACGTGAAGGTCCAAACATTTTACGGACCTATAAAACTAAAAATATTCATCGTGGGGCACTTTATCCATGTTCTTAAATTCACAACATTTCCTGGTTGCGCACACTTGTACCGAGTGATAAGCTTGAATTGAGACTAGACTCGACTACTAGCGCATACTTTTGGATGAAGCTTTTATGGTGGCATATTTTAGCATCGCAGGTCATTGTCTTAAGGATTTTCATACAATATTATAGCATACTCGCTGCCGGGCGCCGGTGGTCACCTGCACATCCACCGGGAGATTGAAACTCAATTGTATACATGCAGCAGGTTGCAAGGCATTCATTGAGCTCTATTCTTAAAGGCTTGCCATTTTGAGCTTAGAAAAGTGGTGTGCGCAGAAGCGAAATCATCGGCGGCGTCCAATAGTTTTTTGACTCTGCGTAATTTTATCAACCGACTTCAAGATTTCGAAGGAGGTTATCAATTTGTCGGGATTTTTGTTTTTTTTTTGTTCACCGATTACTCGAAGACGGCTGGACCGATTTGGAAAATTCTGTTTTTGTTTGAAAGACTTCTTTGTTTTAAAAGGTTATCTTTGAAGATTCTTCACAGTTAGTCCCATTGTAACCAGGTCAGGATCTGATGATGTGATCCTGGAGCTGGAGAAATCGAACTCTTGTTGGAATTTGGAAAGCTGGATGCTAAGCTTTGAGAATTCAACCAACGTGAAGTCGGGGTTTTTTTTGTTTAAAATTATTAATATTTCTAGGAATTTGACTAAATATAATACCCTCTCAATTCAAGCCTACTGATCTGATCCTTTTCTTTTCGAACGTAAACGTCGTAACTTTCGCTTTTGGAAATTTACAAACCGAAATTAATCCGCGCTTAGGTTTATTAACTACAATTAACAAAGAAATGAAACAAACTATTTATAAATAATATCATATATTTAGTTGCATAAGATAAGTTGCACAGATGCAGGTGATTAATATTAATGTTATTGAGATTATTTCCTATTAATAATGTAGATCAATACTTAGCCTAGGGCAGTATAATGATGAATTAGTAAATTCCTGGGACCCAACTCTTGGTGTCGTCAAGATTATTAACCTTTTGAACGCCAAGAGCCACTAAATCGGTCGTGTGCTGTCATGCCTGCCACGCCAACGACCACTAAAGTGGCTATGGCTGACGCTGTCAAAGCAATTTTAGAACATACAATGTATCTAAAGGACACAGAGAATCAGGTTCCTGGTTTGATTATGCAGCAAGTGTCTAGTAATAATAAAAAAGCTTACAAGCAAGTATCTGTAATATAGCTGCAATTTAACATATAACTTAACGGTTAATTCCCAGTAGTATTATATAGTCGTCAGTAAACTTTATGCCAATGGCTTAAGGTATACTGTCAGCTAGAGGTTGGCCACTACTCAGAATAACCAACTAAAACTTACTACTTGCCTCATAGGATTTTATATGTTAAGGCAAACAATTATTATCTTAATACTCGTAAACTATTGTTACAACAACTTCAAGTTATTACTAAGTATAATGTCTTAATTGTTATTGTAATCAGGCTAATCCTGTTTACTTAGAGTATATGTGACAACCTGTCATGATTATTATAGGTATAACATAACACCATAGCTCCCTTTTCTCCCTTTGTTTTTATAATATATAACCTGCAATAATCATACATATTGTCACCCATAGCAGTAAATCCAGCCACTTTAGGTATAGATAGTAACAGTGTGAGTAGGTCTTATTTGTTCAACTGGTGTCTGGGCAGACTGGGGACCTTCTGAGGGACGGCCCTGCTTGGCCTTTTTCCTAGCGGCATCACTCTCAGCATAGTACATGCCCAGTCTTGTCTTAATTGCAGCTAGGGCTGCTCCATTGATCTCATAGTGGAAGATGTTAGTGTATCTCCACTGCTTCACCAAAGGACCTCTCCTCCTCTCCTTTTTTACTTTTTTCTCTTTTGCAGGATCCTCCCTCTCTTGACCTGGGTTTTGGTTGTATGCAATGGCTGGATTCTGAGACGACGACGATGGTTCTGGCTTTGTCTGCAGCACAATGTAGGCTGTTGTAGGCGGGGCAGGGCGTGCTGCAGCTGAAGAGTGCAGGAGGATTCCCATGCTCTGAGCCCCATTTTGGGTCTGATAAAAGTTAGTTTGTGTGCCAGTAGAAGCAAGAGCAGCTGACTGGTACTGATTCTGAAAGTAGTTTTCTGCCAAGTTGACAAGATGTCCACTGCCCGGATATGTAAGTGGGGCAAATGGCTCTTGTGGAATAGGTGGCTGTTGGGGCTGTGTGGGAACTTCATTCGGCATTTGAATTTCAGAACCTCTTTTAGACTTGGGCATGGTTGCCGTTATGTTCTCCGGATCATATGTCTTGATGTAGTCTTTCCACATCTTAGAAATGTTAATCTCCAAACCAGCTATTTTGTCCAGCCTTATGAAATCCTTCAGACGGTGAGTGTGAACAATAGAGTAAATGTGATTTTTTATTTGCTCAATCACTGTATTTGGTAGTCTTACTTCTCCAGAGCGGCGATGACTGTTTTTCCCACGATTGTCACTGGGAAACATGACTCCATCATCCATTTTTTTGCACAATACTCGGACCTTTCTTTCAGTAATGGCATGTATGTTTTTAAAAGCGGTCTGACAGACCTGGGTCTCGCGTCCCTTAACGCGGATGAAATATTCGAAAGTGCAGGTGCGCCTGCTGCTTGCCTTGACCCTTTTGCGTTTAACATCTACTTGACGCATGAGACCGAATAAATAAGCATTTTGCTCATCGTGTGTTTTCATGGAGTAAAAGCCATGGAAAGTTCTCAGTCTGATGTCTTCTGGCACTTTCTGGAAACATTTACGGCGGCAGTTGCAGTCGGGGCCAGGCTGCTTTGGAGGAACTATCTTTCCATTTGCATTTATATACTCGAGCCCAGCTATACGGAGACGTTTCTGTTTTTGTTTGTGCCATTCTGAAATAAAAAAATTGCGTTGAAATCAATCAGTATAATATCAAGACAGCAGGTATGAATACGGGGACTATCCGTATTCATAAATAAATATATTTTGGAGCGTACACGGAACGGCAGGCGTCATTGTAATTAATTTAAACATGCTATCAAGATCATTCATTAAACATGAAGTACTAATAATTATATCTCGAACAATAAGATTCAAAAACTTTACGAGAAACTATTGTGAGTCTTACGTGTCAAGAAAGTAATAAGAGGCAAAAATGAACCATTTTATGAAGCATAAATCAAAGAAAGTCATTTTTAAGTATTAACTTGATATTCTTAATCAAATAGTATATTTATTGAACATATTATCTTTGTAGTTACCTTCTGGGTTCCGAGATCGTCGTTTTACAACTTTTCCGTTTTTAGTAAGCTTTATTTTGCGGTCATTACTTGAGACATCCGCCATTTTAATATCGAAGCAAGCTACATACGCATAACCAAATCATCGTAACAGCCACAGGACTGTGAAACAAAACCTACAAACATTTCTATGACGAATAACTTATTGATTTTAATGTATATTAAAAGGAAAATGTCAAAATATAAAGTATTAATTAACCTTAGACTAGAAAAACAATATATAATGAGTAGTAAATTAAGAAAAACTTGTTGTACTAAAACAGATTAATCAAGTTGAGGTGAAATAATAAAACGCAAAGGAAGCGGCGATAGCGGAACTCCGTTCACCGACGGTATCTGTGGATTGGCAACATTGAGGTCTTTAAGAGGTCTACACTCATCGTGATATGGTGCCATTACGATGGTGACGTCACAGTTGACTTCCCCCACTCCCATAGGCCCAAAGCCCACTCCCAACTTGAAGTTTCATTTCGCGCACGTTTTCAACTAATGTTAACATATTACGTAATAGTTAATAACTAATATGTTTTTGTAAATAAGTTTTATTCTTAAGTTTTTATTGTTCCGTAGTCAAAATGGCAAAATCGGAACCCTTATAGTTTCGTCATGTCCGTCTGTCCGTCCGTCCGTATGTCACAGCCATTTTACTCGGAAACTATAAAACGTATCTTAATAAAATGTTGACATAAGGTGTATACCGCAATTTAGTTATGTAGTTTGTTTGTTAAATTGTTAAAAAAACATTTTCGTTCCTTACATGTAATGTAACTAAATTTCACATTTTTTTTACCAAATATCAACATGTTGCATATCAATTGATAGGTCAATAGATAGGATAGGTGATTTGTGATTAAGTAAATATTTTCAGAAATAATCGCTTCGAAAGTCAGAAAAATTGTGTGGGGGACACACTGTAACTTTTGAACCGTCAGTCCAAAAAATATGAAAAAATTTAAGAAGATGCGCCTTTTCACATAATTTCTACGAAAATTGTTTTGAACATTATCGGTTCAGTTTTGAGTTATCTTAAAAAACTTCTTACATAGTCATCCATCACTTCATCAGATACGATCATTTGGTAATAGTTTGGTTCTTATTCCATTGAAGGTAGGCAGTGTGTTTAAATTGAACATTTAGAATAGGTTGGCAACTACTGTTTCAAAGTTTACTCAATTTCTAATTAAAAAAAAAAAGTATAGTACGTTTTAATGTTTGAGGATCACACAACCATTTTGACAGCTAACCTTTCACTCTAACTATAGTTCCATCTCGTTCTAATCGTTTGACTAGTCGCTTACGTCTGTAGACTGCATAAGTGTTGCCATTATCGGCAGGAACCAAAGAAAAAAACAATTTTACAGGGATCTATACTCGCCGCGATATGGCGCCAAGTTGATGTCGGAATTGCAGTTGACCGTATTTGGCGCTCCACTATAGTTCATTTTATTTGTGATTAGAAGAAAGTTGACAGAACGATATACAGGGTTCTTTATCAGGCAAGATACATGTCACAACTGTCAAAGTGCCTACGCCGTAGACGTGTGCGCCGCCATAAAAATCCGCGGCGGCGGCGCGTCGGGAATTTTTGGCGGCGTGGCGCACAAGGTCCCTTTTGGCTTCGTTCGCAAGGCTCACGTTTCGCATTAAAAAGATGTTAAATAGCAAAAACTTTTTAGGAACAAGGAACATAAAAAGATATATAATGCCGTTTGCTTATTTAAGGTGTTTTTTTCTAGTACACTCCAGTCCTGCCTATTTTTCTGAAATCGCTTTTATGTTGATGTTTTTCTCTCTCAAGATAAAGAACGTTATCAGGGATCATTTTGAAGATACAGAGACAACATGGAATGGCTTCAAGGCGGTTGTGTCCGAAACAGCGAAAGAAGTCATCCCCACTCCTGGGAGCCAAGCAAGATGGAAACCCTGGATTTCTGATGCTACCTGGGAACTTATTGAGTGACAGAGGACTCTCAAAGAACAAAGCCTTAACACAGACATAGCAAGAAAGGAGTATTCCAGGCTACACACTTGCGTGAAAAGGGCATGCAGACGCGATAAGAATAATTCAATCCATGCTTTGTTTGACGAAATTGAAAACTATGCTGCAACTGCCCATTCTAAAGACTTGTTCCAGAAAGTCAAACTTCTCACCCGCGACTACAAACCTAGAAGCTGGCAAATAGCGGATACCGATGGAAACACTATCGGACCAGGGCAAAGTGTTGGCTAGATGGAGAGACTATTCGGAACAACTCTTATCGAGAAGTTCCGGAACATCTTTTAGTGCGGAATGACGCTGTGCATCCACTAGAGCCGGACATACTCATTTCCGAAGTGGAAGACGCTATCAGTCGTATGAAAGTTAATGCCGTGGGTACTGATGGTACACAGTTCTTACACCAGATTTGCTGCAAAGGCGAGAGACTAGACTGAATCCATGGTTATAGTTCTCGATAAAAAAGGCTCGACGCTAAAATGTGACAACTATAGCACTTTATCTATTATATCGCATGCCAGTAAAGTATTTCTTTACATCATTAATTCTCAATTGACAAAGTTTCTGGAGCTGCAAATACTTGCAGAGCAGGCTGGCTTTGTGTCTGGACGAGGAACATGGGAGCAAATTTCCATCGTGCGCCAGATCATCGAGAGATGTCGTGAATGGAACAAGCCATTATTCCTATGCCTCATAGATTACGCCAAAGCATTCGACTGTGTTAGATGGAAAAACATGCTGTACGTGCTCCTGGAGATGGGTGTGCCTGCTCATTTAGCTCACCTTATTGAGAAATTGTACGCCGAAAGTACTACCAGAGTTCGCATCGAGAACACCTTGTCGAACCAGTTCAAGCTGGAAAGAGGAGTAAGACAAGGCTGTATATTGTCCCCGAAGCTCTTTAATATCTACGGCGAATACATCTTACGTAAGGTCACCGAGAACTGGGACAGTGGCATATCAATTGGCGGCAAAACGATCTGCAACCTACGCTATGTTGACGACACAACGCTCTTGGCTACCAATGAGGAGGAGATGTGTCTTTTGTTCCGGCGAATAGAAGCGGAGAGCATCGAATTAGGACTTTACATCAACCATGCCAAAACCAAGTTAATGTTCATACACCGGAAATAGTCTCCTCCACGAAGCCTTAAACTGAACCTTGAATGCGTCAGCGCCTTCACCTACCTCGGCTCACTTATATCTAGCAATGGTAGCTGTGAATGTGAAATCATCTGGAAAATTCAAATAGCGAAGGGTGCTATGACTCGGTTAGATAGGATCTGGAGAGATCGCGGCATACAGAGGCAGACTAAGCTAGACTTATGCGTTCCCTGTTGTTTCCAATTTTCCTATATGGTTCTGACACTTGAACTATCATAATCATAATCATTATTTATTCATAATATAAAATTACATGTCATTCGGTACTACAATGTGTAGATACATAATATAATTTAACACTTAACCAATAAATAGCTGCTCATGGTCATAGAACGTCTGCTCGAGGAGCCATTTTTTAAGTTTATATTTAAATATTGCTGCACTTTCTGCAGCAACAATGTCCCGAGGAAGGCGGTTGTACACCTTGCGGCCCATGACATGGATCAATTTTTCTGACTTTTCGAGTCTGCAATGTACGGTCGGCAACATTCCAGCGCGCGCGCTGCGCACCGGGTATCTGCGTGGAGGTTCGATGCTCGGATTGGTATCTACTTCGCTGCGTGTAAATACTGCCCCTTGCATTATTAGCATTGGCAGCGTTAGTATTCCCATCGACTTAAATAGTGGTCTCGCAGAGTGACTCTGAGGGACGCGAGCTACCGCACGCAGAGCGCGTTTTTGGAGCAAGAAGACTCGTTTCCATTCGGCAGCTCCCGCCCAGAGCTCGATTCCGTACTGCAACTGCGCGCTGAAGGTCGCGAAGTAGCAAGCTCGGACCATTTCGTATGGGAGTATTCGCGCCAGTCGCTTTAGCGCAAAAATTGCAGATGCGAGTCTCTTACACATATTATCTATATGACCGGCCCAGGTGAGGCAGCTGTCAAGCTCAAACCCTAGGAATGTGGTGTTCGTTACTTGATTGATAATAGTGTTATTCGCCATTACTGACAGCTGCCTCACCTGCCGGCCGGAGAGATCAAAGCCGATGTAATGCGTTTTACTGGGGTTCAAGATAAGGCCATTACTACTGAACCAATTGGACAGTGCCAGGGCGTTCGCATTAAGCTTAACCTCAAGCTCGTCATATGTAGGGGCTTGCACAACTACAGCCACATCATCTGCATACATAAAGGCCTCTCCACTGGCAACTGCATCTGGCAAATCATTTAACAATAGAGAGAACAGAATATTTGATACTGAGGAACCCTGTGCGACACCCGTACTTGTGGTTTCGAGGCCTGATCGAACCCGACCGCCATCAGCGACCACTACCTGTGTTCTGTTCCGTAGCAGATCGGATAACAATGCCAGCGCAGAACCTTCAAACCCATAGTGACGAAGTTTATTAGTCAGGACTTCGTGATCAGCCACGTCGAATGCTTTTGACAAGTCGCAGCAAAAAACTGCGACTTGATTTCTGCGTTCGCGGGCCTCTACAACCTGTCGAACCACAGCCCTCGTTAACGTGGTTGTTGAGCGGCCTTTTCTATAGGCATATTGCCTCTCAGACATTGCATTGGTCGAGTTAAGAAATTCTGTTATCCTGGAACTTATGCCATGCTCAAATATCTTTGCCATCACTGGAATTATCGCTACCGGTCTGTACGCATTGGTATCGTCTCTATTTCCCTTTCCCTTGAATAAAGGTGCTATGCGACTTTCTTTTAGTTGGTCAGGAAATACACCGTCATGTAGGCACCTATTGTAAACTTCGGCAAGTACCGGTGAAAGTTCTTCCGCAACGGAGTGTACTAAGTTTACAGAAAAGTCAAAAATGTCTTTAGTTGTTTTCTTGGCTACTCGGGAAGTTATAATACGAAATACTTCATCGGATGTGAACAGTTTAAGTCTGATGCAGCCATCGGCGGGCGGACGCGCGGCCTGCAGCGCGGCAAGCGCGCGTGTCAGGTCGGCGGGTGCCGCGCCACAGGCCGCAGCCGCGCCTGCAAACCGTTTGTTCACAGCGTCAGCTGCCGCTTTTTTTGTTTTGAACTTGTTTCCATCAGAGTCAGTAATAACATCTGTAAAATCGATATGATTGCAGAGTGCTCTGCCTCTTTCCTGGTTTACTACAGACCACATAGAGCGTTTCATATCAGAGCTATTGTTAATTTTTTTTAGTGTAGAATTTTTAATTAAGAAGATTAACGTACTTTGAATTCATGCTCGAAATTGTGTTACTTAATTTCTCGTTATTTGGAAAAAATTTTCCTA
The DNA here is from genome assembly GCA_947086415.1 of Pammene aurita. Classification (NCBI taxonomy): domain Eukaryota; kingdom Metazoa; phylum Arthropoda; class Insecta; order Lepidoptera; family Tortricidae; genus Pammene; species Pammene aurita. The sequence goes on along the minus strand of OX352292.1, from coordinate 38,962,915 downwards.
ATCCCATTATTTCAAAGAGTAAGGTTTTTAAGTTGTGGGTTTCATTAGATACCCAAGAATCTCTTTCTTTATTTTTCACGGATTTAATAGGAAAGCATACATTAAATTTATTTTGGAATATATTTATCACCGAAGATATTAGTTCCGCGGTAGAATTATTTCTCCGGTATACAATTTCATGCCAATCCACGCTTTGTAGCGCAAGTCGGAATTCGCTGTAGTTCCGCGCGGAATAAATCCGTGCGGGGCGCGCGGCCGCAGTAGCTCAGCGCGCACGGCAACGTGGTCGCTGAGGTGTGTGGTAACGGGCGCGGCGCTCAGCACCAAACGTTCTCCGTTCCAATAAACGTGGTCTAGGTTTGTGGACGTAGTACCAGTGACTCTCGTAGGAAAGTCCACCACATTACTAAAGTTATGGGCCCTAAGCAGGTCAAATAATTTTTTTACGTCTAGCTTTGTGTTACTTTCAGTGTCGATGTTTGTGTCCCCTACAATACTACATTCCCTGTCAACACTACTTAGTTTGTCGAGCAGACGTTCTAGGTACCTGAGGAAGTCCTTATTACTTATTTGACAATTCGATCTATATACACATACTATTGTTACCTTAAAATCTATAAGGTCAATAGCTGATATTTCACAATATCGTTCTTCAGACAGAGCAGTCAGCTCCAGATACCTTGGACTGCGATGCGCACTAATCAGTCCATACTAGAGGAGCTACGCATAAAACGCCGGTTGTCTGCGACGTGCCAGGACCACATACTGACATTCTTCGGACACCTCTCTCGACGCTCCACGCATAGCCTGGAGAGGATCATCATGATGGGAAAAGGCACAAGACTAAGATGCCCTCTCCCTGCAAGATGGTGTGCCAAAATAACTGCACCCATGCAATTAAAACTGCAAGAAGCCATGCGCTTAGCGAGGGATAGAAGCCTAAGGAGGAACCTGGTCTTCAACAGAAGGACATGATCCTCAGCTCTGAGGGAACGACTAGTAATGATGAAGATCCTTTTTTAACTCGCAGTAGGTCCAAACATACCGTTCAGTATTAAGGATCAATCCTGCCACCGAAAACACTTTTCTCAGGATAATTTAGTTGGTGGTACAATTTTGATGGCAGATTTATTATTTTCGTTACCAATCTTATTAATTAGGCCATCGACTTCATATTTGTTAGGAGAGCGGTTAAATCATACTCATTTATTAATCTCCCAAAAGACTTCTCTTTTGGAATTCACTAAACCCTAACTATTTAAATGTGTAGATGTTTGCGTGGTTTAATTCGTCAATATACGTTGTAAAATTTTCAACTGACTTTCCTTCATCGGTAATTGTCATTGGCAAATTTTTGCCGAATTCTGAAATTTTGGCCAACGGCGTGGATTTTGTAATCCGCGGCGGCGGCGGCGGCGTGGGTCCCACGGCGCGGCTACGCCACGCCGGCGCGGCGCACACGTCTACTACGCCGTCATTAAACATACTTAAATATATTTGTATTTATAGTAAAGCCATGCCTAGGTATTTGTAAATATTATATTGAGTATTTCACAATATTTTGATAATAGTTATTTGCTCTAAATATTTTATTTTTAACATTTTTAATGTTCTTGTAAATGTTGCACAATAAAAAACCTATAGAAGAAGAGGTTCGAGACGGATGGTTAGATTTTTAAATATTTTCTCGTTCATATGTCATTCGTATCTTTCAGCCATATCTGGATAGTTTTTAATGTTTAAAAGCTTATTTCTTATTTAAGTAAAGGTATTTGCTAGTCCTATTATTGTGCGATTGGTTGGAGCGTTATTATGGAGCAATCAGAGGCAGGCCCGAGTGGCATAGAACTACATAAGCCACCTCGCAGTCCAACAAATCTTTTACCATCACCTAAGACAATTGTTTTATTATTTAGTATTACATAATAAAACGATTAAATATCATTTAGAAGAACTTTTATTTACGAAATTTTATTAATAAGTGCATATTATGATTGTCAATTAAATAATTTTCGTGAATACTGATAAAAAAACTAGACGATAAGTTTCTGTTTTAGAACCACATACCTAAAATGGCGCTTACGCTAAAGACAAATGAAGTGCGTAAAAGAGAAACCAACACGTATATGAACATTCCGCGAGTGCGAAAGAGATACACGATCATTCTCCAAGTGGGACAACTTTTGACGTCCCTCTTTACACTCAAACACCCGCGTCGTGAGAGCTAATATTTAATCGTGAAAAATATAATATAATCCGGTGTTAAAACACTTAGAATGAAAAAAAAAAGAAGAATGGTGTCATGTTGCGTCCCGGATTGAATAGCTAATCAAAGGAAAAACCTAGGCAATCACTCGTTTTACAGGTACGTATGGTAATCCGATCGATGTTTCTGAAACCATATTTTAACAAATTAGCCAAAGAAAACATGTAAGTAACCGTTTGATACCATTAAATATTAATGTTTCTTTTATAGCATGTGTATATTTTATCATAATAGTTACTATTAAAGATTATTTAGTGTAAAAATCGAAATTGTTATCCTACGCTAGGGTTTAACAAAATATCGTAAGGACGTATATCGATAACTGTTCGATATGAAAATTATAATTATAGCTTCGAAAGAATTATAATAAACAAATAAATCTTACACTACATTACGTCATTAATGTCATTACGTATGAATGTTAAATTGTGTTCTTATTGTCTTTTTGTAACCATTTTAAATCTTGCATGATAAAGCTTGTTCGGAAAGAGAAGTGTCTTAAAATGTAGGAGCTCCCATATAAACCACGACACTTCTCTTTTCGGGCAAACTATAAGTAGTAAACTTAAACTGTAATACCCGATTTTAGGGGCTTATTTATTACATTGACTTATTTGTAAGACACGATCTATATCCTCTTTTTAGGGTTCCGTAGTCAAAATGGCAAAAAGGAATCCTTATAGCGTTGTCGTGTCAGTCTGTCTCTATATCACAGCCATAAATATAAAAAAGCGTAAATTGATGAAATTTTAACTAGATAGAGGTGTTTTTTTATGTGCCGCTACCCAGTTTTTTTAGCTAAATATATTTTAGTTACCTAGAATTTTAACATGCCATTTAGTGTAAAACATGAATCTAAATGTAACGTTACAACTTATCGATAAGAAAGTCAAATATCGATAGATAATTGACCTATAGTACTTGGCATCACTATTTTTTACGCTCGGTGTACCCTTGTTTTGTCGACAACCTTTTCACCGAATATTATTTCATCGACAACGATTCATCGAAACTTTAGTACTAGTAATATTGTTAGGCGTTATTTTACTTCAACTATTATTTATTTTAATTTATCTTACTACGTAGAAATACTATTCAACGAATATTACTTAATCGCTGTTTTGTTTCAAATTATCTTAATTGGCACAACTACAAAACATTGCAATTCATTTCTTCGACGTATTAATTTAATACAATTTTATATGTCCTACTGCACATTTATACTACTGCATATTTAATGTTGCCAGAAGTGGGTTAGGTTAGGTTAGAACTGCGTCCCCCAAGAAAACGAACTGTTGCCAGAAGTGGGTTAGGTTAGAACTGCGTCCCCCAAGAAAACGAACTGTTGCCAGAAGTGGGTTAGGTTAGGTTATAACTGCGACCCCCAAGAAACGAACTGTTGCCAGAAGTGGGTTAGGTTAGGTTAGAACTGCGACACACAAGAAATCGAACAGTTGCCAGAAGTGGGTTAGGTTAGAACTGCGTCCCTCAAGAAATCGAACTGTTGCCAGAAGTGGGTTAGGTTAGGTTAGAACTGCGACCCCCAAGAAAACGAACTGTTGCCAGAAGTGGGTTAGGTTAGGTTAGAACTGCGACCCCCAAGAAAACGAATTGTTGCCAGAAGTGGGTTAGGTTAGGTTAGAACTGCGATCCCCAAGAAAACGAACTGTGGCCAGAAAATCCACACATGATCAGATAAACAATTTCATATCTGAAACTACCCACATAAAATCGCGCAGAGTGAGCCGACTGACGTCATTGCATTTACTTTCGATAACGAAATATTAACAATTGAAATAATATTATGCGTAATAAATATTATTATATGTAAAAAAATGAATTGAAAAAAACTAGAAATGAAAAGCCATGACATGAATTTTATTGAAGTAAGTCAACTACCAATTAAAATACCTCGGTTCAAATTACCTAGTATCGTGTCCTCGACGCAATGCCTTATCGATAAAATGAAAATACTTGAAACGTTGTCTTTGAAATAATATTCGATTAAATGTCTGTCGGCAATTCAATGGTAAACCTTTACGCTCACGTAGACAATTTACGCACACTCTTGCATTTCACTTTTCATCGCACTTTTGATCGTTGTCAAGCCATCTTACTATACTAGATCTGTGTTTAGAACGTACATGCGTTACCGTCAGTTTTTAAATTTTCACGATCTCTAACGTGATAATCAAAACGAAATTGTGTTTTAATTGTTGTCTTGGATTATTTTAATCTGCAAATTGTTATTATAGTCTGGCCAGCCAACGAACGCAGTAGCAATGTACAGCGAACAAAAGTAGGACAACACTAAGAATCAGTGAAAAAAGCAGCAATGATCATCAAATTTTATGTTATTAATTTTAGGTGGTATTTACCCGCCCCCCCGCCCCTTTCATTAGGTGATATTTACGGTGTGTAAAAAGGAGACGGATATATTTCATCTGATCTGTCATCAACTGCAACAGATAATCTGGTTGAGGCAATTGACATATGGCTTAAAAATAATTTAAATTTAATTGGGAATGTTGCAGGAGTTCTATCTCAATCGCGCTTAAGATGAGAGAGTGAAATGCACTAGAAACAAATTCAATGTGAATTGAAAAGCTCGTGATGAAATACGGTGTCTCATCACAAAGGGTTGCCACATCCACATGTACGTATTTTGAATTTGCCGCGTGTTTCTACGGACAGAAATGGTTTTCCAGACTATATTTATTTACAAATGTGAACTCTTAATCATGTTAACTAATCGTTTGTTGGTGTGCTTGCAGTGTGTTTAAATTGAACATTCAGAATAGGTTGGCAACTACTGTTTCAATGTTTACTCAATTTCTAATGTCAAAAAAAAACGAAGTATAGTACGTTTTCAACCGACTTCAAAATTTCGAAGGAGGAGGTTATTCGTCGGGATCTTTTGCTATTTTTTATGTTTATTTTTTTTTATGTATGTTCACCGATTATTCGAATACGGCTGGACCGATTTGGAAAATTATTTTTTTGTTTGAAAGCGTATACTTTACAGTTGGTTCCATTGTAACCATGTCAGGATCTGATGATGGCATCCTGGAGAAATCGAGGGAACTCTTCAACTATTATAGGCACACCTATGGTGATTTGAGTATTTTTTATAGCAGATCGAGCATTTGGTGTTGGTAAGGTGCATGCTTAGTGATGTCGTTTCTTTTTTGTTTAAAATTATAATGTTTGAGGATCACCATTTTGACAGCTGACCTCTCATTCTAACTGTAGTTGTATCTCGTTCTATTAGTTTGACTAGTCTCTTACACCTGTAGACCGCATATGAATTCGAAGAATTCGTCACCTTGCCTCTGTCTGACAGTTGAGTTGATGAAATTGAAACCATATTGAAACTGTGTGTTGACTTTTGTCTAAGGTGTTGACTACGTTTGATTGATACAATTTTATTTTATTATTTTGCCTTAGTCGCCCTTTAAAAACCAGGATCCAGGATCAAGATCAAGAGACTGACTGGGGTGTTGTAAATCGCTTTCTGTTTTTATGAAATAAAATAACTTCCTAAAATGTAAGTACGAAGTAAAAACATTGAGTAAGTTATTACTCATGTTCATCATGGATTTTCCGTTTTAAGTGCTGTCATCATATTTTTAACACTAACAAAAATACTGGGCTAAAAAAAATATAATAAGATCTGGGGAAAATATAATAAGATCATTTCGATTACGAACCACGGGTTACTAATTACTAAAAAAATTTAAATGAAAAAATGTGTAATCAAGAAGAAATGGCTTCTTTTTAGGTCATTCCAATCACCAATGCCTAGCCGGGAGTTCCTTTGGGATATCTTTAGAAGGTAAGATCTTATGCCTTTTAATTAATGCCATTATTACTTGTAATTTTTTGTTATGTTAAGTATTGGTTGTGGTTTTCTGGATTTTACAAAAGTACATCTTCTGTCAACAGAGTGGATAAAGACCGAAGTGGGTACATATCAGCAGATGAGCTGCAACAGGCTTTGTCTAACGGCACCTGGAACCCGTTCAATCCGGAGACTGTACGGCTTATGATTGGTAAGTTTAGTGAAATCTTATACAGGCTTGAATCTTTACTATCATTAGGATATGTTGCACCATGAATACTAGACAATACTTCTTAACAATATATATTTTTTATAAAAAAAATATTACAATCCTGTCTTTTTGTAGTTCAGTAAAATATATCTCATTCTTTAGTTATATGTAGATGTAGATACTTTAAATTTTTCATATGCTGTAAACAAAATCATTATTATGTGCTGTTATCAAAAGAACTTCTTGTCTTAAATAACCCTGTAAGTCTGCAAATGTTATATAGCCCATTACATCTCATCAGGAATTAGAAATGACATTTAATATATGGTCGAAACCTTTTATAAAAACATCAAAGGGACAGTAGGGGATTCCTAATAACCGGTGCTATTTTAATATAAAAGATTGCTCAGGGATTTATTTATTGGATGTAACATCCGATATTTAGTTATAATTTATGTTGTTATAAAAGGTTTGGACTGTATGCTCAATTGCTAAAATTATCAGTACAAACAAGATTACTATCTATTGCGATTCATTTCAGGCATGTTTGACAAACAGAACAGAGGTGTCATATCATTTGAAGACTTTGGAGCACTGTGGAAGTATGTCACAGACTGGCAAAACTGCTTCCGTTCATTTGATAGGGATAATTCTGGAAATATAGACCGACAAGAACTTAAGAATGCCCTCACAGCGTTCGGGTACAGGCTATCTGATGAAGTTGTGGGCACTATGGTTCAAAAGTTTGATCGATTTGGACGAGGCACAATATTGTTTGATGATTTCATTCAATGTTGTGTAACTTTGTATGTAAGTACCATTATAGTATAACAATCATATAAAGAGCTCAAAGAGGTGCGTTGATAATGAGGGACCCTCTTGTTCCTTTAACTGTTAATACAGTGGTACAGTTACCATTAGATATATTGGAGTGGCCAAGACGGCCACATATATCTAATGCCTCTAGTACCAAGGCAATAAAGTGCATGTTCAGGTATTTTTGTGTACCTGTGCCGCTGCGATATATTTTATGGTGTATAGTTTATCGAGTATTTAACAAAATTTTGATAATAGTTATTTGCACGACTTATCTTATTTTTATCATTGTTAATGTTCTTGTGAATGTTGCACAATAAAAAACCTAGAGAAGAAGAGGTCCGAAACGGATAGTTCGATTTTTAAATATTTTTTGCGTCATCTGTCATTCGTATCTCAAGCCAATAGATAGTTTTTAATGTTTAAAGCTTATTGCTATTCTTATATAAGTAAAGGTATTTGCTTGCTCTATTATTGTGTGTTTCTGGTTGGAGGGTTATGAAGCAATCAGAGGCAGGCTCGAGTGGTATACAACAACAAATGCCACCTCATAGTCCACCAAATCTTTTACCATCACCTAAGACAGTTGCTTTATTATTTAGTATTATATTATAAAACTATTAAACAACATTTAGAATTCTTTTATTTACGAAAGTTTGATGAAATTTGGCATATTATGATTGTCAATTAAATTATTTTCGTGAATACTGATTAAAAAAAACCGGCCAAGTGCGTGTCGGACCACGCATAGGAGGGTTCCGTACCTTCAATGGAATAAGAACCAAACTAATACCAAAAGGTCGTATCTGATGCCTATGCAAGAAGTTTTTTGGAGATAACTCAAAAATGGCTGAACCTATAATGTATTGTATAATGTAATTTTCGTAGAAAGTATATGATAAGGCGCATCTCTTCAAATTTTTTCATATTTTTTGAACTTACGGTTCAAAAATCTTGAAGCAAATCAAATTATTTTGTTCAATATTTTTTGATTTGCAATTTTTTAAGTAGTTACACTACTATATATAAACTGAAAATAGATGTCATATACTTCAAAAAAAGGGACCAAACCCTCCGGTGGTCGAGGCCAGATTTGAACTGGCATCTTCAGCTTTCGCGGCTATCGTCCTGACCACTAGACCACCCGGTCACGGCGGAACTTGACAAATTTTCTCATGTATATGCAATCTCTGAATTTGAAACGGCTAGGCGCCGTTGACCATACTCTAAGGGCATGCGCAGTACGTGCTTGCACCTCCTATCCGAATCTCTTACGTGATTCTGGTATAGCGAGAGAGATGGTGCTGCCATCTATGAATCTTGAAGCAAATCAAATTATTTTGTTCAATATTTTTTGATTTGCAATTTTTTAAGTAGTTACACTACCATATATAAACTGAAAATAGATGTCATATACTTCAGAAAAAGTGACCAAACCCTGCGGTGTCCGAGGCCAGATTTGAACTGGCGTCTTCAGCTTTCGCGGCTGACGTCCTGACCACTAGACCACCCGGTCACGGCGGAACTTGACAAATTTTCTCATGTATATGCAATCTCTGAATTTGAAACGGCTGCGGTTGCGGTCTCTTACATTATTTTGCAATTAAAATTAAACCGTAATTTCCAGACCTTGACGTCGGCATTCCGTCAATTCGACACGGATCAAGACGGCGTGATCACAATCCACTACGAACAGTTCTTGAAGATGGTATTTGGCCTAAAGGTATAAACGGACCGCCAATAGCCACAGACACCTCAGTTTCTGTTAAACACATTTTGTTTGGCAAGCAAATAACACTCGTAATTTTTGGACACATTTACCGCAAATGTTATTAGCTAGGTATAAGTTCTGATGTTATACACTAGTAAATGTGATGTATATGTATTTTATTATGCAACCAAGGAAATTTATTTTATTTTATTAATTAATTACTTATAAGAGCAAGCAAAAGTCAAGGACATATTTTCTGTTAAAAAGGCATTGAAAAAAAACTTGCATTAAGCAGTATTTTACTTATTCTATTGACGTTAGTAATGGTATTTATGTTTTTCGATACAAAACAAAAAATACCATGTAGGTACAAAACTAGTATTTATTGATAACGATCCCTTAATATTATTGTTACTGTAAATGTTAATTTGATGTTATATACAACGTGCTACTTGAGCCACTAAAAACCTCAGACACCCCAAACGATTTTTATTATTGCTAATTAATGTAGAGTATTTATTTTTCAATCGGTTAATTATTTCGAAAGATATTCGTATGTTTAGTTTTCCTTGCAATTCTATTCAATTGTTAACTCTACACTCGTTGTTGTCACATCTCTACATGTGTCATGTCATATCAACCTACTTTGTCAATTTGTAAGACATAAGATGACATACTTTGACAATGACAACCTACAAGACACTATTTACAGTGAAAAAACAAATTGGTCTAAGCTACCAGCCATTCCAAATATTCAACCTCTATCTCCCAACCTCTCGATAGAATGGTAAACTGTGGTATTCGAAACTTTTAGACTCAACATGTAAAAAATTGGAAAATTAAAGAAAAAGTATACCCATGTTAAGATCATAGACATATAAAATAAGAAGATGGAATCCCACGAAGATAAAACTGTGATTCCATAATGAGCCGCGGTCTCGTGCACACACACTCACTTTTGACGTTTGAACCAATCACCGGTCGTCCACGAGTTGTATATGTGTGCGTGTCGCGCGTAAACACGAAGAACTCGGCTTATTGTGGAGTCACAGTTTTGTCTTCACGGCGCTACGTCTTCTTATTTTATATGTCTATGGTTAAGATATACTGCAATCGATTCTGAACAAACACTTTCAGGTTTTTAGTCTTGGGTGTAACACGTTGTATATTTGATGTGTATATATATCGACATGTAGCTTAACAATTCAAATGGATCTCCTATCCCACACATACTCTATGAATTAGTATCAGACGAGAGCCCCTAAGGCAAGCGTGTGACCGACGGTGATCAGCGAGAAAAGGATCTTAGAAAAAGTAAGATCTCGCCGGCAGTGACAAGCTAGCGATCGCTATTAATATATAATGCATATGCATCTTCTAGCACAGTCTCTTGATTCGATCGACTCGTGTCGTGCGACTTCATACATGTACCAGTCTACAATCGCTCGCTCCATATCTGCCCTTCTCTTACTATTACACGGATCCGCCATCTACAGTTATGTTTCTTGTACGAGAAATTAGTCGATCGCTCTACTCTTTATCGCCGCTGGTCACAGCTTCCTAACTCTAACACTCCATTCATACATACAGACATAAGTTTCAGTTCATTGTAGTTAGGTATATTGTTTATACTATTGTCTGTATAACCTTCAATAATACTGCACACCGAAACAAAAAAGCGAGTGATCTATAAGGATTCCGTTTTTTCCTTTTTGAGGTACGGAACCCTAAAAAAGATACATTTTTTATGCATCTACAAATAATACTATCAAATATTGCAAGTGACTGTACAGTAGCTACTAAACAATGCCCCCGTATCCGCGCCTGGACTATATCTAGTTAAAGGATTACATCTGTATGTACCTACTTAACATATGAAGGGTACACGGAAAGAACATGTCTAGTCACATTGACAACATTTTGAGTTATAGCGCTTTTAAAATTTGGAACGATTCAATTAACCATACTATTTTCGTAACTAGATGGTTTTTATGAGTTAAGAAGTGGATATACGTTAAAATTTACATCTGTAACAGAAGTTGTTACTAATAGTTAATTGCAAGCTCTACATTTTGATATAAAAATTTCATTTTACAAAAAAAGTGACTAGACATGTTATTTCCGTGTACCCTTCATTATACACTTATCAGCTTCTTACAGCTAACTAAAGAAGATTTTTTTATTGAGTGAAGTTATTTGACAATTAGTAAACCACTTTGTACACTGATCTTTATATAGGGAATCAGACATATGTAAATCAAAACACATAAAAATATTCATAAGCAGAATGAGATGACGAGTATATACGTAAAAATCCAATGCGGCCGAAAAATCCGCCATATTGAGAGCTCTGGACGTCAAAACCAAGACTCCAGTACAAACAGCAACACGCTTAACTGTACATCGGCGGACCTTATTACAAAAGGCATAAGGTCCACCGATGGGCAGTTAACAGTGTGGGCGCTGGTACCTCAAAATCGACACTCGTCTTTCGTTGACGTGTCATTTCCCCTATATTTATTTCAATGACTTTGTATGCCAGAAGCTGTCAGATTACTTAATAATACTACTTTTACACTCAATTAAAAATACTACTTTAGTCAGTGCCGTGCTAGTGTTTGCATTTCGGGATTTTCGGTTCTGATTTTCTATACAAAGAAATCCCGAAAATCACGGTTCTCGCCATACAAAATGAGAACCGGGTGCAAACTTTAGTCCGTACACCATAATTTTATTTACTTCTTGCGAACCTCCACAGTTTAAAGGTAGACCTATATTGTTTGTAACAGATTGTACATTTGATTCTCTACCTTAGAACACTAAGTATAAAGTTGATATTTTAATGATACACCATCTAACGAGTCTTGTATTAAAGACTATGACTATTTAGATAGATAGAAAATCAAATGTATTAAAATCAATTAGCGAAACATGAACTAGAGATTAAGCACCGGTGTACCTGTTCGTAGGTATGCTTACTTTTGTGTACTCTAACTGTGGACTTTTCTCCGTCCAGTGCTGGCCGTGAACTTTGGGCTTCGATATCGCGCCGTCAACAACCCGACTTAGTATCTGAACATTTCAACCACCTTACCTGACTCTTACACATTTCTTCACATAGGTAGACGATAAACTTACTCATAACAGATACAAATACATAATTATAGTCTTAGTAGATCCTCTATACAAAATTGTTTCGGTATATACCGAATAACTTTATTTCTAATGGACTAAGAGCTGGTCACATCAGATATGATATGACACAGTAATGAGAGCAACAAAACCCGTCTGGTTTGTTTGCTATAGTATCCTTATTTCTAGATCTGGGCATCTGGCAGCTTTTAATGGGTGGAGGTCAGAGGAACAGACTAGCAAATATTTTGAATTGGAAAATAGTAATACCAAAATAGGTAAAAACTGCCGAAATAGTCTCAGATATAAAGGATAGGGCCTATATTTTAACATTATTATTATTTCGGAAACAGATACAGTAGGCGATAAACTATGAATTACATTATACGTCGTTTTGGACTACTTTCCACCATCAAAAAGTTTTGGCAATGATATTATCTAATTATTTATATAATTACTCATAATACTGCATTAAAACCAGAACTCTAGGATTTGTTTTCTTCAAGTTATTTGCTTTTTTTGACCTCCACCACTTTACAGCTGCCAGATGTCCGGATCTAGAAATAAGCATAGTATAACAAACTAACGAGAGGGGTTTCGTCGGTCTCATTATTGTGTTATATCTGACGCGGATAGCTCTCCGTCTATAAGGGGAGATCAAAGCGCCATACAACATTGGATCTTAAGAGTTTCCTATGTCATTGAGAGTTAATAAACTTGCTTGATATTTGTTAATTGACCTCTATAGCATAGGTAATAAGGTAACAAATAGCGAGGGGTGAGGATAACGTACTACAGTCACGAACCCGTATTGTTGAGCCACTTGCCACTGTTCTTAACTTAGCCGTGTTATGAATCACCGATGTTACCGACAAGCTGTCTCATCGGTCATTTATTACAAGTGGCGCAACAATCCGGTTCGTGATTGTACATGGAGATTATCACCATCACTCTCTATTATTTATTTGTATCTAGCCTTACTTATAAGTAGTGTACATAATAATAATATAGAGAACCACTAACGAAATTCATTTATAAAAGTTTATATGAGCATATTCTTGAGAGTAGTTTTTGTACCTACAACAATCTTTGTGATACTTACATATTTTACATACGAAAACCGTTTGCATTTATGGATTATTATTTATATATCATTTTTACATGTATTATTTGCCACTTATCTTAAATTAACTATTAAAATGTATGACATGGTTGTACTTGTACCTATACTTAAGTGTTGTTTCTGTCTCAGCTCACTTTGCCAAATTTTTGTATAGATGCATTGTTTATACTGCTCAATCTAGGAGCTTAGTAGGAGCACGGTCGTGCACAGCCAAGTTAAAACCTTCCTTTAAGGATACGATACGGTGCATTTTTAGAATCTCTGTCACGGAAATATTGTCTTATTACAAATAATGTCATGTATGTTACATGTATGTTGTTGTTAGCTTTAATCCTTAATCATATAGGTACCTACATTTCTTAAGTAAGACCTTTTTATTGTTCTCAAGTTATAAAATATTTATGTAGATTTTTAATTTTTTATTCAATGTTCGACATTAAAGTGTATACTACTTGTTGTTATTACCCGGCTGCCGGGCTGCCGAAGGAATTTCTAGGCAATGTTTTACGTTTTACATGTCCTAAAACTAAGAAAACTGCACAAACACGGACCACAATGCACAAAATAAATAACAACACATTTTGTTGTGTAGGTAAATAGTACGACGGTGGCCAATACCGTCAATATGCCTCCTTATTTATGGTCAGCTTTGACCCAAAAATGTTTTTCTCCGTTGAGATTATACCTAATGCAGTACTGGTTAGATGTCGCAAATATTTTACAATGTACCTAATTGCTATATTTTTTTATACCTAGATACCTACATAAATGGAGCTTTATAAAATCTGGAGTTCCCCTATTACATTTATTGCGAAACTAACTCGAATCTTATTACCAGATTCGATTTAGCAAAACAGGTTTATGCAAAAAAGTTCCGATGGTGTCTCAGTCGCCCTCGTTACAATATTGGCTTGTTGGAATTACCTAGATATTGTCTAATTAGTCCCCTGATCAAAACGAGATGCAATCCCCTACTTTGATATCTCTTTCGACCTCGCATTTTACTCGAAGAGGGATTTCCAGAACATATGAAGCTTCATGTAATCATGCACCTATACCTACTATAGACATATAAAATAAGAAGACTTAATCCCACGATGATAAAACTGTGATTCCATAATAAGCCGCGGTCTCATGCACACACTCACATTTGACGTTTGAACCAATCACCGCTCGTGGCGCTCGTCCACGAGACGAGATGTATATGACTATTAGTTATTCTGTGGTATATGTGTGCGTGTCGCGCGTAAACACGAAGAAATCGGCTTATTATGGAATCACAGTTTTGCCTTCACGGCGTTACGTCTCCCTATCAACAGACTTCAAGATTTCGAAGGAGGAGGTTATCAATTATAGTCGAGATTTTTTTTTTAATGTATGTTCACTGATTATTTGAAGACGGCTGGAACGATTTCGAAAATTCTTTTTTGTTTGAAAGAGTATACTTTATAATTTCTCCCACTGTCATGTAACCAGGTCGGGATCTGATGATGGGATCCTGGAGAAATCGAGGGAACTTTTCAACTATTATAGGCACACCTATAGTGATTTGAGTATTTTTTACAGCAGCATTTGCAGTTGGAAAGATGGATGCTAGATCTTTTTTGTTTAAAATTATTGTACCTATTGTTTTGAGATATTTTTTTTCCTCCCCGCGTTCATTGTAAACCGTTGTGTGATATACTTACGTGTGATCTGGCTATTCCCGACTCGTGTCATTCAGACTAAGGGTTAGTTGCACAAACCGTCTGTTCGTTAACGACACAGCGTTTGTCCGTTCGTTAACGATGACCTTTCAGCAGGTGCGAGGTGCAACCGGCTCTAAGTGTGCACATTCTCGTGTTTCAGAACATCGCCACTCGGTTGAAATTGTTATTAACTTTCGACACGATAGTATCACATAACATAATACTGATAGGTACTGTCTATTGAGGATATGATTGTGTAAAGTGAATGTCAAAGTTTCTTAAATAAATGTTGGACAATGTTCATCCAAGCTGTTCTCAATACCTTATCCAATAAAACGTGATTATCTGCAAACATTTGTTTTTTTTTGCAAGGGCTTAAGCTAATAAGCTACCTGTCTGAGCCCTCCTTATTTTTTTTATATCACGACGGTGGTAAACAAGCATACGGCCCGCCGAATGGTAAGCAGCTACCGTAGCCTATGGACGCCTGCAACTCCAGGGGTGTCACATGCGCGTTGCCGACCCTTTACAGGGAGGATTCACTGTGTTGACGGCTAAAGGAACAAGAGGGTCCCTCATTGTCAACACACTGGGTCCTCATTGCGCTCTTTGGCAACCTTACTCACCAGCAGGAACACAACACTATGAGTAGGGTCTAGTGCCTTTTGGCTGTGGTTTTCTGTACGGTGGAGGTAGGTACTTTCCCAGTCGGGCTTTGCTCCAGATTTGAGCGAAATGACATTCGCTGTGCTGTGCCCTACCACACAGATGACATTCGCAGTACCCATACCTCTCTTTTGGACGTAGTTTAAGGACATACCCGTTACAGTTATAGCCAACACAGTATCGGATGAACTGTTATTCTTTTTGTCTAACTAAATTGAACCTTATTACGGAGCAAGACGGGTGTAGAAGACTAAAGAACGTGGTCCTAAAGAAAGACAGCATCACGTAGGGAGATAGTATTCTTGTCGTATAAGCAGGGGAGCCCAAGAGAGGGGATTTTTGGAGTCACTCGAGCGTGCCAAATTAAGATATGAGTGATATCTTGCAACCCGTGGAGACCTCCCTCAACCACTTTCAGCCGCCTATGTTGGTGGGCAGTTAAGAAAAAACTGGCCGAGTGCTTGATGCCTCTATGGAAAAGGATTTCTGGACTCAAAATTGTCCGAACCGATAATATCCAAAACAATTTTTGTAGAAAGTATGTGATAACACGCATATCTTTTTCTGTCTCAATTTTTTTCATAGTTTTTGGACTTACTTCAAAAGTTACAGGGATCACAATTTTTCTGACTTTCGAAGCGATTATTTCTGAAAATATTCACTTAATCCCAAAATGTTCAAGAAAACCTCGATGTTATTTTTAAAGACCTATCGATTGATGTGCAACATGTTGATATTTGGTTAAATATTTTATTTATTTATTTCGTTACATGTATGGAGCGCCCCCGGACGGATGGACGGACAGATGGACATGACGCAACTATAAGGATTCCGTTTTTGCCATTTTGGCTACGGAATCCTTAAAAATTATTGGTGAATTGTGCATTTGGTCATTTTGTTCCACGTTGATGCTTTGATTGTCCTAATACGTAATCTGCAAGGCTCGGAAAAACTTCGGTCATTTTGAAAACACAACCCTGTTCCGAACAGCGGAGACTACCTTATGTTATGATATTACGATTACCTACACAAAATATTATTATTTTTATATTAAAACTTTATTGCACGGTAAAAAATACATATGCAAAAGGCGGACTTAATGCCATAAGAAAAAAATTGTCAAAATAAAAATATTACTTCTGGAGTACTTTACCAAATTTAGTAATTATTAAAATTTTAAAATATTTATAACTCACGGGTTACTCACGTAATTTAAGTCGATCGAGTCAAGAACTGAACGAGGGTAGATCTGTCACAACACCACCGCCCCCTCCCGCCGCCAGCAGCAGTGCTCACCGCGCGCAGGCGCGTAGTAGCCAGCGCGCTGCCGTCGCGGAAGGCCGCTCGTGAAAATGATCAGCGTAAATTGATCAAAACATGTCGAGCAAAAGTCTACTTAAATTACGTGAGTAACCCGTTATAAATATTTTTAATATGTTAGAGTCTAACGAAAGTTTTATAGTTAAAATGATTAAAATTTGTTTCCGGAAAATGACTAAGAACAATCTCATATACTATTGCAGACCGGATGAGTCGCATAGCGTGACAAGACAAGCTCGCACCAGTGAGGTCCTTCATTATTTTGGTCTTAGTTAGACCACTGGGACATATGCATGACTGCCATAGAACAATCCAGGTTTTAGGGTTCCTTACTATACGTAACCCTACAAAAACAAGGTTAAGTTACGTAAATAAATATATTTGCTCACATACGGAATATTTTGCGCTTATTCTATTAAGTAACAGTATTAGCTTAAGCTCATTTTTCTTCTTTTCTGATCTTCCAAGCGCCCAGCTGGTACTTGAGCCAGATGAGCCCCAGGTCGCAACCCATTTGGATCCAGGACACGATCGGAGTCACCTTGGAGCCCTCTATCTCGGTCCATCGGACGGGAATCTCGGCTACAGGAATGTTTAGTTTTTGTGCTATGTAAAGTAGCTCGACGTCAAATGCCCTGAAAACAAAAACAATGTTACGCTTGATTTAAAAATATATATGATTGTTTAGTCCGACAGTTAAATTATTAAAAAATATTGGACAATAATAGCACGACATAACAATATGTTGTAATTTATTAGTAGCACGGCGTGTCATTACGCGGAACTTTAACGGGCTATCTCCATATTTTTTCGTTTAATTGTCAAAAAAAAGAACGTGTCCAATATTGATGATTTACTAACTGACGGACTGAGTACGCGAATTGTCATCGTACAGGGAACTGTACAATCAGTAATGTACATATGTACAGTCGACTACAAAGAGATGTATCCACTTTTTCACCTTACTGCGTTGTAATAAGATCCAAAAGTAGATACATCTTTTGTAGTTGACTGTACACTGCCTCAGATTATTCTTTGGGCTAAACCATAGTATTATTATTTTTAAAAGACTTAAGGAGATCGCGCATTGCTACTTTTTTTTAGAGATACATTCGCGCGTTCCGTCAACGCGTTTGCAAGGCGCGACAGTAGCGACACAAACGCGCGACGGTCGCGATGCAGTCCTTGGAGAATTCAACCAACCGGAGTCGCCATTGACAGGCGTTCCCCTCTGTCGAAAACATATGACCAGTGGTCATACACATGCATGGACTGACGTTTATCTGATGTGGCTATTTGTACGTTACGTACGAATAGCCATACATTTGACGTTCCCCTCCCCCGCAAAAATCGACAGACTCGGTATAGAAAATGAGAGACATGGCTAGGTACTCCACAGGTTGAATTCTCGTACCGACCTTATTAGACAGACTGCTGGCCACGTCAGATATGACACAATAATGAGAGCAACGAAACCCCTCTAGTTTGCTATACTATGCTTATTTCTAGATGTCGGGATCTGGCAGCTGTTAAATGGTGGAGGTTACAATCGGAGGTCATTGATTATCGTAATCGTCCTTGTGGGAGCTTCGTATGGTACAATATCATTTCCAAAAGTTTCTGTTCGGGGAAAGTAGTGTCAAACTACGAATAATGTTATTCATAGTTTGTCGCCTATAAGTAACAGAGACAACTTCAGCAGTGTTTACCTATTTTAGTATTTAAAAATTTTGCTAGTCTATCACTCTGACGTCCATTGAAAGCTGCCAGATGCCCGGATCTAGCAATAAGGATAGTATAGCAATCTAACTAGACGGGTTTTGTACTCTCATTATTGTGTCATATCTGACGTAACCAACTCTTAGTCTATATTGGCATAGGAAGAGTGGGTGCCAGAGGCGTATTTGGAAATTTGGCGCCCCGGGCCGGAAAATTTGCCGCCCCTGTTACTTAACTAGACAATTTTTTTTTTCTCGAGGCTCTCTGAACCCTTCGTGCACGGTCAAACGTTGAAAAAACACCCTGCTGACACCTTTTGCACATCTGCGTAGCGGGATCGACACCGCGGTACAGCGTTACACGTTTCGGAGCGTAAGCTCAGCGGATCGGGAGCGAAACAAGTGCGAATTCGTGCGGCGAGGTTCTGCAGTTTTGATTCCGCTCTTGATTCGATCTCAATCCGCTCCGGGTTCGCGGCAAAACGTGCTGAGGGTACCGCGGTATCGATCCACCACGAAGATGTGCAAAAGGCGTAATGGGACCGGGTAACGTGTGTATGTGGTCAAGATGGTATAAGGGCCGGCCGGGCGGCCACAGTATGATCACTTACCTCATCGAGGAGTAGTTGGGAACCTTATTCTTTTACATGAAAGGGAAATTAATTTACATGAAAGAGTGTATTAGGAGCTATCTCCTGGAATTTTTTATTGCATATTTTAGATGCTAGAAAGAGAATATAACTTTATAGTCAAATATCTTCAAAAATTTTTATTGTACAAAAAAAACATTTAACCTTAAACTTGTTTTCGAAAACGTACCGAATTTCTTATCAGAAATTGATTTTTCGGCATTTATTTTTGTTTTATTCGACAGATACAATAGTTACATGTATGGAATGCACCCCTAAAAATGTTTTTAAAATTAATTATTGTGCTCCAATATATGACGAGTTATAAAAGCCTGCTCACAACAAATTTTATTAATATAGGGGATTTTTTTTTTTTTTAATATAGGGGCTACAGACGGAAAAAGCATCCCAAAAATTGCACCACTAAAAGTGTCCGATATGGAACGGACCAGGCTAAGGGCTGAAAAAATATTGAAGAGCATCACTTTAGCTATAAAATGAGGTTGGTTTCATCCTACTACTCGATGAGGTAAAAACACCCTAAAAATTGCACTAAAAGTGACTGGAAACGGAACGGACCAAGCTGAGGGCTGTCCGACCAAGTGATTTGTGACCTATTAAACTATTTTCTCTTCGATGAATAAGGTTCCAAACTGCTCCTCGATGCGGTAATTGATCACTGATCATACGGTGGCCGCGCGGTCCAATAGGCTTGTAGTGGTAGCCTATCCATCTTTCCCAACCATTACCAATACCGAAACTACCATTCCCAGTAACTTGACAACTGAGCTTCTGCAGGGTGCTAACTTTATTTTACGCTAAAAAAGGAGTTACGTTTATAAAAAAATTTAAGTGAAAAGCGTTACAGTTTACCTAACTGGCACAGTGAATATCCTATTATATTACAGTGTAATTCAAATTAATGATTAAAAAAATTATCATTCATCAGTTCGTTTGGTCGCTAGACAGGTAACGTAAAAAACAGACCCTGACGCTGAAAACTTGCATCTAAACTCTTTACTATACTTAAATGAAATTATTCGTGTCCCTTATCTGCAATAAGAATTAAGACCGCAGTCGCGTCCGTAAAAGAAATAAACATGCAATTCTAACATACGAGGTTCCAGAAAAAGAAACAAGGGATGTGACACCGTCACAAAACGGCGTTCAGGACCCCGCCCAACATCTGTTAATGTGAGCCAATGAACTTTCTAAATAGGATGCCGAAATCGGTGCGAAGTGGAGAAGAAAATATACCAGACTGGACCCTGGGCTTCAATACAGTACTTAAGAATGCAGCCAAGATGAACGCTAAGATCAGGAAAGATATAGCCCGGACCCAGATCGCCAGCTTTTACTGACTGAACCAGGCACGGTTATATTGTCCTCCCTTTTAGAAAAAAATACAGTTAACTTTATGGTAATGGTAGAGATGGAAAGGCGGCATAAGTACAAAATAGCGCCCTTAAAATTACTCTTTCTTAGGCCTTATAGGCCGGTATAATTATCTGAAGTTCAGCTTTTTTTTTACTATAACAAAACTGTAATGTTCTAACTAACATTACAGTTTTCCCAATCCTAATGCGATCGAAATGCACATCGAAAAAGGCGCCCAGAATCTAGCACACGGGGCGGCTCGCGCCGCCCCTGGCAGCCTGCCGCCCCGGGCCATGGCCCTCTTGGCCATAGGGTAAATACGCCCCTGGTGGGTGCTCTCCTGTGCAAGTGTGCAGGCTCCTCAGAATACAATAAAATAGACCCCGCGTGTTTGTTCTCTTTAAATGATAAAATGAACCGAAATTCCGCAATTTATACTCCATGTTGATGTTTGACCAAATTTGACGGGTCCTCTCCATAAAATTTATCAATTGTGGTGCTATTCCTCCGAGAAGTTTAGTAACCATGCCTAGCTTTTTTATTTGTGATACCTACTTGATAATGTGATATTTTTCTCTATCGAATAATTTTCTGAAGCGCGGCTGTATCGCTGCTGAATCGCGATTGCATCGATGCTGTAGCGCGACAGTCGTGATGCAGAATCGTGTACACGTATGCGCGGGTATATGACAAAGCTACTGTCGCGCAGCCGTTTTGCTACTGCATAGCTACAAAAAGTAGCAATGCGCGATCTCCCTTACACAATAAAAAAAAATCTTTCTAATTTAACAGCAGATGTGGATGGCGCTCACTTCCTCAACCCACCAACGGAGCGGCAGCTGACCTTAACGAGGCTTCATTATACACTGGGTTATCGCCCGGGACGCAATGACCAACGTTCAGGAGTGTTCACGCACTCTAACCTCTATGACTATAAGCCACATCTCGATGTATGTACACGCTGACGTGTGTGTATTGTTAGAGTTGTGTGAGCGGACTGACCACCTGTTCACGTGCAGACTGGCGAAGCAGACGGCGGCCGCGCGCCGCGTGAGCAGCTTGAAGCCGCACTGCGTGTCGCGCACGCCGCGCACCGTGAACAGCCACACCAACAAGTGGAAACCGTACATAAGGATATTTCTGGAAAATAAGATTCCTCATAAACCAAATCACCGTAATTATCTATCTATTTTTAACAATGCTTTGCATGGGGAGCTTTAATTTAATTATCTTGTTGTACAATCTACTATTGTATAATCTTGACTATGGTATATGACCTCACAAGTGAAAGTTTTGGCGCCATTTGTTTTTTAGGGTTCCGTAGCCAAATGGCAAAAAACGGAACCCTTATGGATTCGTCATGTCTGTCTGTCTGTCTGTCCGTCCGTATGTCACAGGCATTTTACTCGGAAACTATACGACGTATCTGAATAAAATCTACACATAAGGTGTATTTTGTATGCAGCTACTTAGTTATGTAGTTAAATAAAAAAAATAAAAAAAAATTTAGGGGGCGCTCCGTACAGGTAACTAAATTTTAAAAAAAAATTTTTAACCAAATATCAACATGTGACACATCAATCCATAGGTCTTTCAAAATAACATTGAGGTTTCTTTGACTATTTTGAGATTAAGTGAATATTTTCTGAAATAATCGCTTCGAAAGTCAGAAAAGTTGTGTAGCCCCCCCCGTAACTTTTGAACCGTAAGTTCAAAAAATTTGAAGAGATACGCCTTATCATATACTTTCTACGAAAATTGTTTTGAACATTATCGGTTCAGCCATTTTTGAGTTATCTCCAAAAAACTTGTTCCATAGGCATCAGATACGACCTTTTGGTATTAGTTTGGTTCTTATTCCATTGAAGGTACGGAACCCTCCTATGCGTGGTCCGACACGCACTTGGCCGGTTTTTTATTTACTACGCCCTATGTCAGTTCCGAAACTGAAATTAATTTAGTGTCACCTTACAAGTCGTAATCCGTTAGGCTGTTGTGCGTGCCATAGAAATATACATACATGCATACTCTCGAAAAACAACCCCCTTTCGGCAGCCACCGTTACCTTGTTTTTAACTTGAAGGCTATCGCTAGTAAATATAAAGTACCTATAAATAATTGGGTTCAAATCAATAAAGGAACTCGCTACCATCATTAAATTTTGCTCCCAAGATCCGATGTCTGGAAATATTGTACAACATCCTATGAGTATAGGCTTCACGCTTGATGTGATGTCAGCAACATACCTGAAAACACTCCTTGTTGCTAGAGATTCTTTTTCCAAATGCGCCCTTGATCCAATTACAATGGCGAGGCAGTCGCCGACCAGACCCGGGTGGGTGTTAACGTCAGCCTTCACAAGTTGGTTTAAAGCAAGCTCCAATTTAGTTAAGTCTTCGAACTTCGTAGCACCATCCGCATCAGCAAAGAGTATACTGGCACCCCTGGCGCGTTGTATTCCCTGAAAAAGTTAAAAGTATGTTGTATTTTAGGCAGATGTATAATAAAATTATTATTTTTAAAACTCCACCAGACAAAGAGCAGTGGATAAGTATAAAATCTTGTCTTTTGAGAATTTTGATATGGGTTTTAGAAAAAAAACTCACTACTCACTAGATGCCACTACATATTATAATTTTGATAGTTTTTAAACTTTTTTTTTTATGATTACATTACATGGGTAGGTATATAAGGGCAAACCAGTGCACATTTGATATTGCTTCTTATGTAGATAATTGAACATATTATGAAATGAAAATGAAACGATATATCTTTTATCCGGAAACTAGGGGCTCATAGATAAATAAATACCTTAAAACTATTTAGCATACATAATATTAACTTAAAACAATCGTTTACGTAACTGATGGATGGAACATACCTAACATGCTTATATGATGCACTAGTCCACAATCGTTCTAATTACGGCGAAAATTTTGTTGTACCATAGTGCAAAGATTTAAAGTCTGTTTCAAACAGAATTTTACGCCCTAATTAGTACGGTTGTGAACTAATGGATCGATATGTAGATCGAGTGGAGGGGATTGGCATTAGCTGTTAAGTTACAAATGTATTTATTTAACAATAAACAATGTACCTACTAATACAATAATGATAGGTACAGTCACCGGCAATAGTATCTTCCTACTCGAAGGCCGCAAAAATATATGACACGCTTTTATTTGTGGGGCCATAAGAACGTGTCACATATTTTTGCGGCCTTCGTGTAGGAAGATACTATTGCCGGTGACTGTACTAATTAACATATAATGTTTTATTATTTATATTTACTTTTTTTTGTAAGCAATTAAAAGTAAACTAACGTATTTTGTTTAGCTATATTACACTCTTTCAGTTTACATTTGAATAAGCTGATATGCAGCAGTACTTACCAACCTGACAGCCCCACCCTTGCCTCTATTTTTCACTAGCTCCAGACATCGGACCTTCTCACTTCCATATTTGACTGCATAACTCTGTGCCACTTTTACCGTCCTGTCTCTACTGCCGTCGCTCACCACTATAATCTCGAACTTGTAATTAGGATAATTCTTTAGTCTATTCTCTAAGTGTTCCAGTGCTTCATCAAGCATAGGGGGCACTGTAAAAAAATCGTTAGTTGTGAAATACTATTATCTCTTCTGCGGTTGTGGGTTAAATGATTGAATCAAATAAAATTATGTTGTAGGTTCTATAAAACTTCTGACTGTATTTTTATTGACTGTGTTGGATCAATACTTAGGCGAGTGCGTTGCAGTGGCAATAGTCTCCTCAGGATATTATCGGAAAGTCTAGACTGCCCTACAACAAAATACTGGGTCGAAGTCGCCATCGGAAGGGCCAAATAGGAAGTTTTTTTTTATTTTTATTAAGGTTTTTGTTGTTATTTTATGTATTTGTATGCTCAAACTAACATAGCTATTAAGTCTAAATTATAAGTACTAACATATTATGGGTCTTTGATCTGAAATAAATATTTTTTTTTTTTTAGTTTGTTACATTATGCCTTACAACAAAATACTGGGTCGAAGTCGCCATCGGAAGGGCCAAATAGGAAGTTTTTTGTTTTTATTTGGTTTTTGTTGTTATTTTATGTATTTGTATGTTCAAACTTACATAGTTACTAAGTCTAAATTATAAGTACTGACATATTATGGGTCTTTGATCTGAAATAAATAATTTTTTTTTTATTTTTTTTTTTTATTTAGTTTGTTACATTATGCCTAAAGTATTAACCCTCACCTCACACATGGCACAAATTTTGTGTTGTTAGATTCGCCCTCCTCAGATCATGCATATAATTTTTGATTAAGTAACTAAGTTATATATGCTGATTCAGTGGACGTGAGCAGGATTAACACTACGGACTCAGTTAATAACAAGTTATTGATTGATACCAGTATTAGGGCCCGTACACATGTCCGCGGTACGGCGCCGCCACCGCGAAACGGCTAGCTTTACGGCGGCTTTTGGTACTAGAAATTAATTACCGTGTACCGTGGACATGTGGACGGGCCCTAACTGTAAGTAGTGTATTTTTTTAATGTAAAGGGGGGTTGGAAGCATTATGGGTCAATGCCCTACATTAACATTGGCCATGAATGCATTAAAAAAACCGGCCAAGAGCATGTCGGGCCACGCTCAGTGTAGGGTTCCGTAGTTTTCCGTCCGTCACAGAAAGTGTCCCCACTTAAGAGTTAAAATAACACCGCCATGTAGGATATGATATGAGCGTTCCACCTACAGCGACATCTATCGGCAAATTAAGTAAACTATTGCGCGCGAGCTTAAAGTATGGAAGATGATTTTTATGGGATAATTCTTTATTGCGTGAACCGATTTTCACCGTTTTTAGTTTATTTGAAAGCACGTCATTTCATTGTGATTTTGTAGAAATTAGAAGTACAATAAACACCTGCTTATACGGTTAAATTACAAACTTAGTTCAGAAATTATTTTGTCAATTTTTTTCAAAAACTATTAAACCTATCAAGTTCAAAATAATTTTCCTAGTAAGTTTTTATAATGTTCTACTTTTGAGATTTTTTTCATATTTTTAAAACTTATGGTTCAAAAGTTAGAGGGGGGGGGGGACACTTTTTTTTTTACTTCTGGAGCGATTATTTCCGAAAATATTTACTTTATCAAAAAATGATTTTAGTAAACCCCTATTCATTTTTAAATACCTATCCAACAATATATCACACGTTAGGGTTGAAATGAAAAAAAAATCACTCCCCACTTTACGTATAGGGGAGGTACCCCAATAAAACATTTTTTTCCACTTTTTATTTTACCACTTTGTCGGCGTGATTGATATACATATTAGTACCAAATTTCAGCTTTCTAGTGCTAACGGTCACTGAGATTATCCGCGGACGGACGGACGGACGGACGGGCAGACATGGCGAAACTATAAGGGTTCCTAGTTGACTACGGAACCCTAAAAACGACGCATTAATTGAGAAATATAAAACAACGAAGTTGTTTGTATTAGTGCAGTGGAATTGTGTCCTTAGTTACAGATGTATGAGTCAAGAAACTAAAGACATACGACGTTTAAAGCAAATTTTAAGAGGCCTTATTCCCAAAACGCGCGAATTTCACGAAATGCGTCATTTTCTTCGAAGGCTATAATAAGGGAGGGAATACTAAGTTTTTTTAAATCAACTATTGATGCACATAATAGTTCATTTCTTTATTTAGACGGCCATCGGAGCAAATATTACATTTTAACGAGTGAAATATGAAAAAAATTGGTTGTCTTGGAAGGCCTTTCCGGATTTTCCAGTTAGGTGTACCGTTCATTTTCAGATTACGCAAAACAGGGTAAAAATTCTTATTCAATTTGAATTAAATTCAATTGAGTATATCATGTATGAGACGGCCATGGAAATAAAAATCGAAGATTCATCTTGGATAATCGACAAAATACCTTCTATATGCCAGTTTTTTGATGAAAACACGGTGACATTTCATTTTTTCCACGAAAACCCTATGAATATTTTGCCCTAAAAATATTACCATTGCAAAGTTAAACTATATTTCTATCACGATAAAAAAAAACATTACTATAGCAGTAAATTTCAAACTACTATGAATTTTTAAAAATGACACTTATATCACACTTCACAGGACACTTTTTGTAAGAATCGTATTTTTGGGTACTCAATAACAATAAACATGGTTCAAAATTATTTTTTTGTATTACTAATACTTCAAACTATCTTATAAATAGCATTTTATGCGGCTTTTTTCATTAATAGAGTTTTTCGACCTTTTAGGGAATAAGGAGCCTTAAGATGTAACTTTGGAATTATTTTCTATCGAGCCGATTTCGTCCAATCGGGTACCGGAATTAACGAAGTTCTTCTAAATATAACGAATAATAACATTTTTTTTTAGTTTCACAAAACAAGTAGTTATAGCTAAAAAACTGTTTGAGTAAAGTCAATTAAAAGGTCATCGGGTGTTGTCAGCCTCTTAACTGCAATTCTGGCTACGGCCCTGCACGCATGGTCACTCTACAATTAGAATACTCCGTAGAGTACTGACTGATACCATAAAGCTCTATACCTGGAGAGGCCTTACTATTTATTTCCCCTCCGTCAAAATGATAGGCAGAAAAATCATACCCGTTCATAAAAACTAGTTCAAAAATCGATTACACGGATTTCGGTCATCGTTTTCAGTGGGTTAAGAGCTCCGTGAAAATGCTATCTATATATTTATTATTGTGTTTGGGTGTAAAAGATGTCCTACTACGTCTAGTTTACAAAAAGATGGAATATAATATAGTTTTACTTTATGTATCATTACTTTTATGATAAAAGATTTAATCCAAATAGAAAATCAAGCTTCGTTTAACGAATCAATTCAAAGACAATCGTTTTTTTTTTCTGACGGGGAGTAATTATTTTCACGTTTGACACTTATCCATAATTTAAAAATAAGGACTACTGTATACTATACTACTGTGGACTATATTTTGTTTGAAATTACAAGCAAATATGATTTTGTGTAGAAAGTATGTGATAATGATAAGGGGCATCTTCTAAATTTTTTTCATGTTTTTTAGGATACGGTTCAGAAGTAGCACGTTTTCTGACTTTCGAAGCGATTATTTCTGAAAATATTTACTTTTTTTAACACATTCAGTGCAACCTAGGGCTATGTGCTACGCTCGTAGCCCGTAGCCACGTATTCGTCGTATGTAGCGCGTAGTAGCTACGAACAGAGAACCCGACAGTCGGGTTTTTGGCCCTGAATGTGTTAATCACAAAATGTTCAAACTAACCTCGATGTTATTTTTAAAGACCTATCGATTGATGTGCAACATGTTGATATTTAGTAAAAAAATTTTTTTGAAATTTCGTTTATGTAAGGAGACCCACCTAAAATATATTTTTTTGCAATTTAACTACATAACTAAATAGCGGCTTTCACCAATACACCTTATGTCTCAATTTTATTAAGATACGTTTTATAGTTTCCGAGTAACATGGCTGTGACATACGGACGGACGGACGGACGGACATGATAAAACTATAAGGTTTCCGCTTTTGCCATTTTGGCTACGGAGCCCTAAAAAGAGGAAATCGTAATAATTTTCTAACATTTTTTAAAGATATTACGGTTTAAAAACGTAAAATTTGAGCCATTTTTTTAAATACCCCTAGTGATGTATTTTCAAAACCTCAATTCGATTACTTATGTTCTAACAAGAAAAAATGTATTACTACTATATATGTAGGTCAACGCATTGTTTCGTGCCTAAAATTACAAAAATGTTCCAAAAACTTATTCCTTCCAAACAGTTTTCCACAACTTACGGGGCCAATGACGTCAAAAACCTCAAGCTTTTTGTATGGGGCGTTTTGCCGCGCGGTGCAGACGCCTAACGTATTTTTGACGTTTCATTCAGGGCTACATTAAATAGTAGGTTTATTAGAGACATTTGAATGTAACGGGAAATATAATCGAATGACGACTTCTGAAAAGCTCATGCATGTTGCTAAATAGGTTTTATCTTTATTGATTTGTTTATGTAGGGTGACCATGAATGATTAGTATGATTACAGATTACAAAAAGGTAAAAAAAATAAAAGGCGTTATTGTTTCACTTAAACGATTAGTGTGTTCCTGCTCACGTCTCCTGAATCACTATGTATAATGTTTAGTTCTCTTACACCTCTCTTCTTCATTGTAAGCGGGCACTATAACACTCAAGTTGAGGCTGTATGGATCTTTTATACTAGGAAATTTTGTCCATTCCCCTGTCACTGGATCCTTGTAACTTTCCTCTTCTTGGTATTCTTCTACCAATGGATATGGATTTGTCATAACGAGAATTCCAATTGAAAGCTGAAAGCATAATATTAATATATTTTTGCCCACATAAATACATGGCACATAAATACTACTAATATAACATTATAAAACATAATTTATATAATTCGTATTAAGGTGACGATTTGAAAATGAAAATCGCTAATAATGAAATAACGCACATGAATTCTATTTGATAAGATAGCTTGTTTAGTGAGGACATTGATTCGTGCAATCTTGTCACTTGATTTTTTATTATTGTTTCGTATGCCCTCCAATATGTTTTATATTATCTAATTAAAGCATAAAGCCAAATTTATTTTTTACATTAATATTTTTATGAAATACTTTAATATATTCCCATAAATACCACCTAAACTTTGGCAATTTTTCCTAAAATTGTTCTAGGTAAACATACTCTTGCTTAAAAAGTATGCATGAAAATGAAAAAAAAACTGTTCCACCAATAAGTGGAACAGTTGTTTAAGAAATATCTTAAACAACTCATTTTCCAATGTATTTATATATTTTACAACTTGTCTGCCCTTTTGGTGTAATTAATTAATGGTTTTTAGTGTTTCTGCGGGCTCAGATTTGGATCTGAAAACAATCATACATAAGTATGTATGATTGCTAAGTAGCAATTATAGTAAAGTGTGTATCCACGAATAGTAACTCAACATTTAATTTCCGGTTGTGGGAAATTTTCTTCACTTTAGCTATTGCACTTGCCTCATGGGGATTTAAAGTGTCAATGACAAATTTGATTTGAGCATAATGTTTGTGATAAGTGATAACATGAGGCAGCATTTATCCATGTGCCCCATCTATTTAAATCAAATAATTTTGTGTTTGAAGGAGCGTTACGAAAAATTTTCGAGTCAATCAAACTGTTTATGGCTCTATTTCTTTTTTTGCTATCCCTACTGGGTGCCATTAAAGAGATTGATACAGATGTTTAATTATTATCTACAGACACCCATATCATAAATCCTCTATTCTGCATTTGGAAACCAAATAATAATGACCACCATTATTGCAACCAGTAATGTATCATCAATGTATTATCTGTGCCAGTGTCATAATAATGTATGAAAATTCATTACAACATCGATAATTGGTAACATAATGAAAATCTAGCGCTTCTCCCCAACTACGGTTATCCTCCTCCCCAACAAACCAGTTGGCCATGGCAGTGCAATGGCGGTCATTCTAATGGTTTCTGAACATGTCATGGAGCAAAAACATGTCGAGCAAAATAGACTTAAATTACGTGAGTAACCTGTTATAAATATTTTTAATATGTCATGGAGTATTTATAATATGTGTGTGTAGTTAAAGCAGTGTACGTAACTATAAATAATTAGGCCTTATGTAGCAGTCATATTAAACTATTATTTTTGATCAAACCTGTAATCTTTTTATTAAAGACCTAATTAGATGAATACAAAAAAGTAAACATTGTTAAAACAAAGATTACACCGCAAGGACACGTATTCGATGGCAGTTGGTTATTTAAGCATTTCAGTTACAGGTTGCCAACAGGGCTCAGAAAACTAAATGCCTAATAAGAAGTTTTAACATGTTATGATACAAAAAAAACATCAGAATGGATAAAAAGAAACAGAACTTACCAAAGTTAAGAGTGTTATAACGCTTAAAACACCATATAAAATGAAAAACCATAATAGAGATATTAAGTCCATTGCAACAAGTTTTGAAATCTTGGTCGAATTGCTTTTTATAATAGTCAGTCAGTTATTTTTTGTATTTAGTGGAGATGAAATCAACAGTTGAAGTTATCATTCATAATACTTAATTTAAAGTGAAACATTCCGGACTAAACGCACATTGCGGCCTAAACATTACATTACATTCAAGTCGAGGCAATCGAGGCATTACTGTCTGAACTGACTGACATTGACAGTGACAAGTTGACAACAGTGTTGCTAATGCAGCATTCACAAATATGCTAAAGGCTGACCAGAAATATATGATCCCATCAAAAACATAAATGTGAAAGGCTGCCAAGTTCGATACTATGGGAATGCTTCGCCTATAAAAGAAGTGAGATCTGAATAAGTACCAAGTTCCATAAAAATACCTCAAATCATAAATAGTTATAGGAATGCACACTTGATTTCCAGCAGTTTTTAAGGTACATTTTGAATAAGTATCACGTTACATAGAAATACCTAAAATTATAATAGTCAGAGAAACGCACACCGGTTTTTTTAGCAGTTTCCTGATAACATTTATTATTTTCAGTACTTTTTAATGATGTTACTTGGCAAGTTTTCACACACCACACACCTTTTCAATGCAATGAATCGACACCTTTGGACTGCAATGTGTCAAGTATATAATTTTCTATTAAAACTTGCCAAGTTACATAATTAAAAAGTACTGAAAATAATAAATGTTATCAGGAAACTGCTAAAAAAACCGGTGTGCGTTTCTCTGACTATTACAAATTTATTAAATTACAAAATAATAAAATAAAAAAAATTACAAAATTATTTCTGAACTAAGTTTGTAATTTAACCGTATAAGCAGGTGTTTATTGTACTTGTAATTTCTACAAAATCACAATGAAATGACGTGCTTTCAAATAAAGTAAAAACGGTGAAAATCAGTTCATGCAATAAAGAATTATCCCATAAAAATCATCTTCCATACTTTAAGCTCGCGCGCAATAGTTTACTTAATTTGCCGATAGATGTCGCTGTAGGTGGAACGCTCATATCATATCCTACATGGCGGTGTTATTTTAACTCTTAAGTGGGGACACTTTCTGTGACGGACGGAAAACTACGGAACCCTACACTGAGCGTGGCCCGACACGCTCTTGGCCGGTTTTTATTAAACGTATCTACAGTCACCAAAACTATCAGCTTGGCACCTCTGCATACATATTTCTATGTAGGGTTTTAAAAAATTTAACTGCGATCCCCAAAGACTAGACATGTTACCAGAAAAATATGTTAGTTTTGGTTAGACCTGCGACTGCCAAAGACACGATATGTCACCAGAAACGTAGGTTAGGTTAGGTTAGAACTGCGACTCCCACAGACACGACTTGTCACCAGAAACGTAGGTTAGGTTAGGTTAGAACTGCGACCCCCACAGACACGACTTGTCACCAGAAACGTAGGTTAGGTTAGAACTGCGACCCCCACAGACACGACTTGTCACCAGAAACGTAGGTTAGGTTAGGTTAGAACTGCGACCCCCACAAACACGACATGTCACCAGAAAAGTAGGTTAGGTTAGAACTGCGACCCCCATAGACACGACTTGTCACCAGAAACGTAGGTTAGGTTGTATTAGAACTGCGACCCCCACAGACCCCACTTTCACCAGAAAAGTACCCGTACGAGTTAAGTTAAGCTGTGTTATTAATTTTTACCTGAAAATAATTTGACTCACTCATCACAACAAAGAAGTACACTTTAAATAATACAAATCCAGACGATTTAATACTTTCGTTACGTATCACATTGACACACATAAATTGAATGATTGAAATTGTTATGGAATGTAGTAAACAAAAGTACTACCTCCACCATTGAACTGCACAGCACGTATAACTACCTACATAACGAAATATAATGCTAATGTAATTTGCACCATAAGTACTACAAGATTAGGGTACATTAGTATTATGCATCATAATATTCATAATATTATGAGAAAAATAACTTATGGCAATCAATACATTCGACAAAACAATAAAAGACATTTTGAAACATGACGAAGTAAATATTTTGACAAATAATAATATTCTAAATAATTATTTGCGATATGTTATATATGCGAAAAATTGGTTTGCCATCTGATGATTCTGCCAAATGAAACTATGGGAAAAATAGTTTGGGAAGTGATAATTTGCCATAAAATTTTCGGCCACATATTAGTAAACTGTTTCGATGTGTAAAAAAAGGTTTACTAATAATAATTATTTAGAATATTATTATTTGGCAAAATATTTACTTCGTCAGGTTTCAAAATGTCTTTTATTGTTTTGTCGAATGTATTGATTGCCATAAGTTATTTTTCTCATAATATTATGATGCATAATACTAATGTACCCTAATCTTGTAGTACTTATGGTGCAAATTACATTAGCATTTTATTTCGTTATGTAGGTAGTTTTACGTGCTGTGCAGTTCAATGGTGGAGGTAGTACTTTTGTTTACTACATTCCATAACAATTTCAATCATTCAATTTATGTGTGTCAATGTGATACGTAACGAAAGTATTAAATCGTCTGGATTTGTATTATTTAAAGTGTACTTCTTTGTTGTGATGAGTGAGTCAAATTATTTTCAGGTAAAAATTAATAACACAGCTTAACTTAACTCGTACGGGTACTTTTCTGGTGAAAGTGGGGTCTGTGGGGGTCGCAGTTCTAATCTAACCTAACCTACGTTTCTGGTGACAAGTCGTGTCTATGGGGGTCGCAGTTCTAACCTAACCTAACCTACTTTTCTGGTGACATGTCGTGTTTGTGGGGGTCGCAGTTCTAACCTAACCTACGTTTCTGGTGACAAGTCGTGTCTGTGGGGGTCGCAGTTCTAACCTAACCTACGTTTCTGGTGACAAGTCGTGTCTGTGGGGGTCGCAGTTCTAACCTAACCTAACCTACGTTTCTGGTGACAAGTCGTGTCTGTGGGGGTCGCAGTTCTAACCTAACCTAACCTACGTTTCTGGTGACATATCGTGTCTTTGGCAGTCGCAGGTCTAACCAAAACTAACATATTTTTCTGGTAACATGTCTAGTTTTTGGGGATCGCAGTTAAATTTTTTAAAACCCTACATAGAAATATGTATGCAGAAGTGCCAAGCTGATGGTTTTGGTGACTGTAGATACGTTTAATAAAAACCAGCCAAGAGCGTATCGGGCCACGCTCAGTGTAGGGTTCCGTAGTTTTCCGTCCGTCACAGAAAGTGTCCCCACTTAAGAGTTAAAATAACACCGCCATGTAGGATATGATATGAGCGTTCCACCTACAGCGACATCTATCGGCAAATTAAGTAAACTATTACGCGCGAGCTTAAAGTATGGAAGATGATTTTTATGGGATAATTCTTTATTGCGTGAACCGATTTTCACCGTTTTTACTTTATTTGAAAGCACGTCATTTCATTGTGATTTTGTAGAAATTACAAGTACAATAAACACCTGCTTATACGGTTAAATTACAAACTTAGTTCAGAAATTATTTAGTAATTTTTTTTCAAAAACTATTAAACCTATCAAGTTCAAAATAATTTTCCTAGAAATTTTTTATAAAGTTCTACTTTTGAGATTTTTTTCATATTTTTAAAACTTATGGTTCAAAAGTTAGAGGGGGGGGACACATTTTTTTTTACTTCTGGAGCGATTATTTCCGAAAATATTTACATTATCAAAAAATTATTTTAGTAAACCCCTATTCATTTTTAAATATCTATCCAACAATATATCACACATTAGGGTTGAAATGAAAAAAAAACCCCTCCCCACTTTACGTATAGGGGAGGTACCCCAATAATTTTTTTTTTTCCATTTTTTATTTTACCACTTTGTCGGCGTGATTAATATACAT
The DNA here is from genome assembly GCA_947086415.1 of Pammene aurita. Taxonomy (NCBI): domain Eukaryota; kingdom Metazoa; phylum Arthropoda; class Insecta; order Lepidoptera; family Tortricidae; genus Pammene; species Pammene aurita. The sequence goes on along the minus strand of OX352292.1, from coordinate 38,928,497 downwards.
ATTAGTACCAAATTTCAGCTTTCTAGTGCTAACGGTCACTGAGATTATCCGCGGACGGACGGACGGACGGACGGACGGGCAGACATGGCGAAACTATAAGGGTTCCTAGTTGACTACGGAACCCTAAAAATAGCCACAGTAGGCTTCAAAAAGTCAAAGGTAAGTATGCGATTTTTAAATTTGGGCAAACGTTATTTACACTAAATAGTAAGATTTAATGAAACATTTGCTTAGAATCTCTGCTAAATATTCTTGTAATCAAATAAAAAGAATGCGAAGTTTAAATTTGGGCAAACGTTATTTGACAATAAATAATTAGCTTTACTAAAACATTTGCTTCTTGACTACTTTGCAACATTACTCGTGGTAAAATGAAAATCTGCTAAGTATTATTGTGGTGAAATAAAAAGTTTGCGAAATAATAATATGCTAAGCATTAGTTTGCCAAGTAAAAGTACTGCAATAAGTTGGTTGGGAAATGAAATTAGGCGAAAATTATTTCGGCGAGATAGCAGTACACCGTAAAAAAAGGAATGAAATTCGTGTTTCTATAAATTTTTAATGCTATAAAATATTATCTACTAAATAGTATTTTATTTTACAATTAAGCTACAAACGCATGTTTTTAAATGACGTCACTTTATTGGGCAGGGGAGGGTTGGATTATTTTTAGGAGGGGGAGGGGGGGGGGGGGGGGTAAAAATCATCAAAAATTGATGACGTAATTTATGAACAGCCCCTATACAGCTTTTAGCTGTTTTAGTGCCTTAGGGTCTACAATAGCAATTTTAAGTAGTATGTAATGCTTAATGTTGTTTAATAGCATAATTATTCACGTGTAATGCTGTAGGCATTAATAACCTTTTTTTAAGGGTCATTGAGCTGCTATTGAACTAAGAGCTAGCCACGTCAGATATGACACAACAAAACCCGTCTGGTTAGATTGCTATACTATTCTCATTGCTAGATCCTGGCATCTGGCAGTTTTTAATGGGTGGAGTCGAACCGGTTTAGGCTAAAAAAGTGGTTTTATGGTCATAAATTTTGTGTTAATTAGTTAAAAATTAAAATCTTTCTACAGTTTTTAGAGAAATCAAAGAGGAACCCTAATATGTAGATTACTTATATGTAAGATTTTTTACACCATTCGAATATCGATAAAAGTGTTTTTTAGACCATATTTTAAAAATATCATAAAAAAATAACGGCTCATTTATTTCAAGATCCGGCTCTACAAAATGGAGATAAAAGATTCAAGAACCGATAGTCGTTTGCCTTATAATTCTATCTGTAGTGAATATGTTGGAATATCGACTCAAAACTGGTCAAAAATCGATAAAAAACGTTAGACCAAAAAATATTGTGTATTATTACGGAAACAAAAACAGTAGGCGACAAACTATGAACTATATTATACACTGTTTGTCACTACTTTCCCCCAACATAAACTTTTGTACAATTTCTCTTAATATTGTATAGTATTTGTATAGTTTCTCATAATATTGCATCAAACCCAGATCTCTAGGATTTGTTTTCTTGAAATGGTTTGCATTCTTTGACCTCCACCACTTTAAAGCTGCCAGATGTCCAGATCTAGAAATAAGCATAGTATACCAAACTGACCAAAGGGGTATCGTTGCTCTTATTATTGTGTCATATCTGATGTGGCTAGCTCGCCGTCTATATAGACCAACGCCATTTTGGAAATAATTTATAACCTAAAAATAAAATCATGCGGACCTATTTATACAAGGAAAATACCTATATAATAATGAAATAACTTAATTTAAGACTGCTCAACCAACACTATTATGTTAATAATGCAAAACTCGTTCTATACGAGGATTACACAATTGTTTTGTTTATTTGACGCATATCTTTTTAAAATATTTTATAGCAAAACCACAATAAATCAAAGGCGCGTGAAAAATTTCAATGAAACTTATATACACATTTACAGTAAACTACATTGCGCAGTAATATTTGAAGGATATAATAACGTAAAAGAGTCAAAAACTTTTATAAATTTTGTTAGGATGAGAGCGGGGTCTCCTGACACAAGTATATGCATTAGCATATTTCTAGATCTGGACATCTGGCAGCTTTAAAGTGGTGGAGGTCAAAGAATGCAAACCATTTCAAGAAAATAAATCCTAGAGATCTGGGTTTGATGCAATATTATGAGAAACTATACAAATACTATACAATATTAAGAGAAATTATACAAAAGTTTATGTTGGGAGAAAGTAGTGCCAAACGATGTATAATAAAATATGGTTTATAGTTTGTCGCCTACTGTTTTTGTTTCCGTAATAATCATACATCGGGGTTTTCGGTGCGGGAACGATTTGAGAAAGAGTAGAGATAAACAGATAGGTTGAGAGTTAGTCCGAGAAAATATCATATTATGCCTAATGAATAACTACCTCTCTGTGAATAGCTTACACAATACGATACGAGCTTTTTTTCTTAGAGGCATGTTTGTATTGACTATTATATACTTAGTATTTTAAAAATGCAATTGCATATCCGAAATTTATTAACTAGATCTACCTAAGACAAAGACACGGTATAATAAGTGTCAAATATTAATCTTGACGTCCGATATTTATGAACTATTTGATTAACTGAAGGGGTTGACAATGATCAGTCATTACATGAATTAATAAAAAAAATACTTGAAAAAATCATAGGTATATGTACCTACAATATATATACATAATAGTCAGCTATTACATATAAATTGTATATACCTATGATTTTTTCGATCAATTATTCATTAGGTAGAAACGTGCTAGAGTACATTCTGTTTTTTAAGTTAATGCCTACCCAAGTAGCACACAAGAGTTAAAATAAGCGCTAAAAGAGCGGTATAAGGGCTGTTTGTAACGGCTAAGCCTGCACAAGCAAGCTCCATATTAGCGATATAGAAGTTCTATATCGCCAAAAAGGGCCCAGTTTATACAGGCTTAAGTGTCATATATCGCTAGAGTCGCTTTAATACGAGCTTAAGCGATACAACAGAGAAATGGCTAAGAGATATAATGGCGCGTGAAGAGCGGTAGTAAGAGCTAAAGGAGATATAATAGCGCGTGAAGAGCGGTAGTAAGAGCTAAAGGAGTTATAATGGCGCGTGAAGAGCGATCGTAAGAGCTAAAATAAGAATAAGAGTTATAAGACACCTCTATGCCCCTCTTATAGAGGTTTAAGCGGTACTGTCACTCTAATATGCAACTTAAAGGGTTTTATATCTCCTATTGATTTGAAATTAGTGATATAAACATCCTAAATTGTATATAATAAAATGTAAAAATATTCTACAAAGTGTGCGGTGTCATAAGTTGTGATGTGCATGGCGCACATCACAACATGGTGGTTAAAAAATAATTATATTATACATATAGCAGTCCTAAAGTATGTTTTTTTACTTGATTACTTGAATTATTTGTGCGAGCATCAGTTTACTGTCAAAGTATACCGTAATCTAGTTATATTTTTCACGCGCCCCTCGAAATCGTAAAATCTGCATTGTAAAAATATATTGAAGTGTATTGTAAAATTAAACGTAATCTTAAATGGTTCACACATGTCAGACAGAGCCTTGTGATAAGTTTATAAATCCATTATATGCAAATTCAAAGTGTGTATGTTGGAAATTATAGTGTATTATATAAGAAAAGTAATATAGCAATGGCGACTTGTTAGAACAGCTTTAAGCATCTACTATCGCTACTATACCTGTGTTAGCGGTAGTATAGCGATAGTAATCGCTATTGTAGAGCCTAAGGATCTATAATAGCGCTGTAATACTCTCTTATACCGTCAAAGCCGTTACTTTGACTATTGTATCGCGATTATACCACCTTAGCCTTTTCGAAGTTATTCATATCCCTTATATACAGCTTAAGGTGTATACAAACTCTATTAAACCGCTGTTGTACAACCTTTAAGCGGTATAATGTCTGCTTATACCGCTAGTGTACTACTTGGGTACTCTTTGGCTAATGTCAAACATTCCCGCACCGAAAACCCCGATGTATGGTAATAATACACAATATTTTTTGGTCTAACGTTTTTTTTATCGATTTTTGACCAGTTTTGAGTCGATATTCCAACATATTCACTATAGATAGAATTATAAGGCAAACGACTATCGGTTTTTGAATCTTTTATCTCCATTCTGAGCCGGATCTTGAAATAAATGAGCCGTTATTTTTTTATGATATTTTTAAAATATGGTCTAAAAAAACACTTTCATCGATATTCGAATGGTGTAAAGAATCTTACATATACGTAATCTACATATTAGGGTTCCTCTTTGATGTCTCTAAAAACTGTAGAGAGATTTTAATTTTTAACTAATTAAAACAAAATTTATGACCATAAAACCACTTTTTTAGCCTAAACCGGTTCGACTTTGATGTCAAATTTCTCGAAGACAATGAATATTGAAGTAAATATAGGATACTATATTGTTTAAAGCCGTTACTGATAATATAATAAGCTATATAAATCACTAGAAAACGAAGGGAATCAGATCTAAGGTCGTTGGCGCCAGGGAGCCCCTTAAAATATAGGCCCTGTCCTTTATAACTGAGACAACTTCGGCAATTTTTACCTAGTTTGGTATTACTATTTTCCAATTAAAACATTTTGCTAGTCTGTCACTGTGACCTCCACCCATTAAAAGCTGCCAGATGCCAGGATCTAGCAACAAGAATAGTATAGCAATCTAACCAGACGGGTTTTGTTGCTCTCATTATTGTGTCATATCTGACGTATCTAGCTCTTAGTCCAATAGCAGCTCAGTGACCCTTAAAAAATGCCTTATGCCTACAGCATTACACGTGAATAATTATGCTATTAAACAACATTAAGCATTTATTTATGCTATTGTAGAACCTAAGGCACTAAAACCGCTAAAAGCTGTATAGGGGCTGTTCATAAATTATGTCACCCCCCCCCTAAAATCATCAACATGCTGTTTATGAGCATGAATATTAGCCATTATAATGCCACGTAAATCCGGTATACAGCTTTCAGCTGTTTTTAGTGCTTTAGGTTCTACAATAGTATTTTATGATGCTTTACGCTGTATAACGGTTGTATAATGGCATATGTAAATGCTTTTGTTTAGCCATTAGTTTTAGTGCATCCAACCCTCCCCCTGCCAAATAAAGTGACGTCATTTAAAAAAATGCGTTTTAAGCTTAATTGTAAAATAAAAAACTATTTAGTAGATAATATTTTATAGCATTAAAAGTTTATAGACACAAGACTTTCATTCCTTTTTTTACATATTGATGATGTGATCTTCGGAATGACCGCCCCGTCCTACGTCATGCTACCATCATCCGATGTCCAGACCCCCCCCCCCATTAGAAATGACGTAATTTATGAACTGCCCCTTATAGTGAATTACTTGGCTTTATAATGGTTTATATTATTGCTATTATACTGCATTAGGAACGTATTACCTACTTATAAATGCTATTGTACACCCTAAGGCATTAAAAATAGCTGAAAGCTGTATAGCGAATTTACGTGGCATTATAATGGCTAATATTCATGCTCTTAAACAGCATTAAGCATTTATTTATGCTATTGTAGAACCTAAGGCACTAAACCAAACCGAAGCATTAGTGTAGCAAACCAAAACGCAACTGTACAGCATTCAGCTGTACAGTTGCATGTTGTTCGCTGCACTAAAACTAATGGCTAAACAAAAGCATTTACATATGCCATTATACAACCGTTATACAGCGTAAAGCATCATAAAATACTATTGTAGAACCTAAAGCACTAAAAACAGCTGAAAGCTGTATACCGGATTTACGTGGCATTATAATGGCTAATATTCATGCTCATAAACAGCATTAAGCATTTATTTATGCTATTGTAGACCCTAAGGCACTAAACCAAACCGAAGCATTAGTGTAGCAAACCAAAACGCAACTGTACAGCATTCAACTGTACAGTTGCATGTTGTTCGCTGCACTAAAACTAATGGCTAAACAAAAGCATTTACATATGCCACTATACAACCGCTATACAGCGTAAAGCATCATAAAATACTATTGTAGAACCTAAAGCACTAAAAACAGCTGAAAGCTGTATACCGGATTTACGTGGCATTATAATGGCTAATATTCATGCTCATAAACAGCATTAAGCATTTATTTATGCTATTGTAGACCCTAAGGCACTAAACCACACCGAAGCATTAGTGTAGCAAACCAAAACGTAACTGTACAGCATATGCTGTACTAAAACTAAAGGCTTTAAAAAAGCATTTATACATGCCATTATACAACCGTTATACAGCTTAATGCATTATATAATGCTATTGTAGAACCTAAAGCATTTAAGTGCTTTTAAACAGTCGAAAGCTGTACAGTTGCGTTGTGGTTTGCTGCACTAAAGCTAAAGGCTTTACAAAAGCATTTAGATATGCCATTATACAACCGTTATACAGCTCAAAGCATCATATAATGCGACAAGTTGCTCGGTGAACGTATATAAGAGTTTATACGGTCCTTAAGTTCGAAATAAGTTAACTATTCATATGTTATAATGCTTCCTGTGTTACTTGGGTTCCCATACTTACTAGGAGGTCCCAACCCTTTCTCAATTTGTAAACACAATGATTGTGACCAATAAACTATTTTTCATTTTTCAACTTAATACATATTAAGCTCAATTCTTATCAATAAATAATAAAGATTTGTATAAACTCGCTTAAAATGAAAAATTCACACTTCAAATGTAGAATGTTGACTTGTGTATTATTATATACTCGTACAAGTCAAATTATTATAATATTAGGCACTTCTAATTAGGGCATGCAAATATCGGACGATTCTCAATACCGGTATTGAATCCGATATTAGGGCTCAATACCGGAATTCCGGTATTAATACCGGTATTGGAGGTGACGATTGAAAAACGTTATTTAAAGGCTCAAATCAGTTAAAAACTCAATCAACCTTAACAGTTAATCATATTTTGTTGTATTTATTAGCTGCAACTTGTTAATATTTCATATAAGTACAGTCGTCATGATAGATGATTTTTGGTCTTTTAAATTTGTGGTCCAGCAACTGGGTACATAACGTTTTATATAATTTCATATCATACCTATATTCTAGTATTACATATCGTTGTTTCGTACAAGGTAATAAATAGCATAACGTTTTGTTTCTTTTAAATACCACGACGGTGGCTAACAAGCATACGCCCCGCCTGATGGTAAGCAGTTACCGTAGCCTAATAGACGCCTGCAACCCCAGAGGATTCACACGCGGGTTGCCTACCCTTTAAGAACCTATACACTCCTTTTTTGCAGAACCTCATACTGTAGCCCGCTGGGAAAACTCGGCAGGGTGTTTATTCCACAGCCGCAGCGTTCGTGGGAGGAAACTATTCAAATCTTGTTTTCTTCAAGCTTCGATTGATTACTTCAATATGAGAAAACATATTAGATAAGTACTTAATAAGTAGTACAAGTACGAGCAAGGGTCTACGACATTTACTTACTGATATTTTAACTGTATTTCTTCTACGGATAAGGATACATTTCGCTGTGTAAAAATAAATTCTGTAAAATGTTATCAACGGATTTTCTCATTTTACTAGTCGTAGTACTTGTAGTTAAATTCCAAAACATATTAGGTTGATTTGATAAAAATCGTCAATCAATCTAAAAATTAGGGGCTGATTTTGTATCAATTTAAATGTTCCTGCGGAACTAATGACCCAGCCATATTTAAACTGAACAAACAAAGATTAAAGAAGATAAATAGTGCAGTAGGTACATGCAAAATAATAATTACTTATAACATTAGACTCAATATCTGCAAATTTGTACTTTTACCCATTAGTTTAATCTACATAAAATTTTACGAAAACTTTCCAATACCGGGATTCCGATATTTCGATATTGGTCCTTAACAATACCGGTATTGAAATATCGTAAATATTGGTCCGAGATTCCGGTATTTCGAGATTCAGGAATTCCGGTATTCATGCCCTTTCTAATGTTATGATGTACGGGAGGTATTGTTAAACTTATTAAAATAAGTTTAACCCTTAACCGGGCAAGACTAAAAAAATCCTGAATTCAAGCCTCATCGCCAATCTATAGTCCTAAAAATTCTGTACAAGAAAAAAATACAAAAAGATGATGTTACAGGTGGTCTTTTTTGAGACCGCTGCCGTATAAAGGGTTAAAGTGCGCTCAAGACTTAATTGTTATTAATCTCAAATCTTATTTATAATAAGTTTTGATAAACCTTGCTTAAAACTGGAAGCATGCAATATATTCAAAAAACCTATTAGTAATAATAGGTTTTTTGAATATATTCCATGCTTTCTTATTATCAGTGATCGGAATAGGCAGAGTATAAATACCTAAACTTCGGCGTAGAACAAAGTCATGAAGTGGAGACTTCCTTGTGATAACATTTTTTTCCGGGACTTCCCGGGTTAAACATACACTAAATAAAACAATCCCATAATTATATTCCGGAGGTATTAAAAATCATAAGTAACAACAAAACTATATTTATTATTAGTTTAAATGGAAAAAATAACATTCATTGTATTATTTAAAACTCGTCCGTCTCTTTTACGCAAGTGCTTTTATTGCGTTTGAGTGAAAGAAATAGATAAAGTAGGCTTATCTATTGTATTGCTTGTGGTTTCTATTGTTATTTTATTGTGTAAAATAGAAAGCAGATGTCGTTATCGCTGGTCGCTGCTACCCTTCTTGTGCATTAAATAATAAGTTGACAGTGCACTTTCATACAACCCTTTGAAGAGTACGGACGTGATTATTCTAGTTTTTGTGATATTTGACGTTGGCTTGTTTACTGGAAATTCACCTGCATTACCTGATTATCTGGCTTGAACTCGGACACTGACTTTGCTTTGATTGGATTTGACTAACTGGATACAATAATACCACGGCTACTGCAAGACTACCAAGTTTCAAGGTAAGCTGATGTATTTTTATTGCTTTTTTGTATTTGTATATACAGTACCGGCCAATAATATATCTTATAATTAAAATTAAGAAAATATAAAGCTCAAATGTGCGGTGGCAAACCTTGAGTATAGGGTCATTTACCAATGTTTCATAAGTGGACTGTGTAATGTAGCAAACCGACATCAATTTAATACTTAGTGTAATATAGCTTTATTAACACGTGCAAACTTGCAACGGAATACACTGTGAAAATGCGTAAAATAAACAAGTACATACTTGCTGCAGTTGTTAAATACTACTCAATTTGGGAAAACGCAAAAAAGAAACTTTTTACCTCAAAAAATGGGGTTTTGTGTTGATTTAGAGGGCGTTTGGAGCTTTCCCAGAAAAAAATAGCCTTATAGTGCATTAATTAGTTAATAAAGTTTCGAATACGTTAATTGTTAAATGACACTAATAAATTTTAAATTTGAAATGTTACGTTGTAACAAATCAAAGTAAAATAAGTTATTGGCGTTGCAACCTTCATTCCAAACTGTTTCCGTTTGCTAACTTTTATATCTAATTTATTTCAGATACGATTTCGGTCAGCATGGCGAAACAAGTGACACCCGAACTGGTGACTAGTTGGATTGTTAATAATCCAGAACTTGTATATGACGAAGCAAGTGGTATCATTTTCTGCACCAAACGTGAGACTTCTTTGAAAGCCATGCATAAAGGCAACGTTGATCGACACATCAACGGACCAACACATCAAGGCAGGCGAAAAAATCCTGAAAAAGAATTTTACTTCGATTTGACCAAATTTTTAATTTTGTGTAACATTCCTTGGTCACAAGTTAGTAATTCAGAGTTTAAATTATTTTTCAACAAATATGTTTGCCGCAATGATTGTTGTGTTTGCGTAAACAAGAATGTACCATCTGAATCATTATTACGAAAAAAGTACCTTGGTGAATTTTATAGGAATAGATTGAAACATATACAAGACACAATAGGAAACAATAAGATATGGGTATCACTTGACGAAACAGCCGATTTTATGGGAAGATATGTGGTTAATTTGCTAGTTATGCCTTTAATCAAAAATGTAGCTACTCGACCGTATTTAATTGCATGCAAGGTGCTTAAAAGCGTAAACGGGGAAACAATAGCAAATTTTGTTATAGAATCTTTGAAAGAAATGTGGGGAGAATCATTTGTCGAAAAATCTGATAATGTGCTGATGTTATGCTCTGACAGCGTGGCATATATGTTGCGAGCCGGACGGTTATTGAAAATCGATTTTCCAAATATGTTGCACATAACTTGTTTAGCACATGCCCTTAACAGAGTAGCGGAACAAGTACGCTCTCAATACGGATATGTTGACAATTTAGTAGCGAATGTAAAAAAAATATTTTTAAAATCACCTAATAGAGTAAATATACTAAAAAACATGTACCCTAATTTACCGCTACCTCTGCAACCTGTTATAACTAGATGGGGTACATGGCTAAAGGCAACGTCGTATTACTCTAAACATTTTCAACAAATATCCAACGTTGTAAATAATCTAAACAGTAAAGAAGCAATATCTATAAGAAAAGCAAAGTCCGCGATAAGAAGTGAAAATATTGAATCAGAACTTAACTTTATTGACGAAAATTATACGATAATTCAAGTGGGACTTAAACAGTTACAAGACACAAAATTATCACTGGAAGAATATTTTGAAATTATTGACAACGTAAGATGCGTTTTGAATTGGTCGTCTAGTGCGGCGGTCGAAAATAAATTAGAGAAAGTCATAGAACGAAATCCTGACTATGATATAGTTAGGGCCAAAAGCGAAAAACTTAAACAGGGGATCGACGCAGATGACGACTTATTCTATAAATTTGCTCCGCTCACGTCTGTGGATGTTGAACGGTCATTTTCAACGTATAAATGGATTTTAAGCGTCAAAAGAAACCGACTTACCGTCGAAAATATGGAAAAATTAATGGTAATATATTTTAATTATTTACAAGAAAATAATTTTAGTAATGATTCTGAATCTGATGCTGATGATGATGATATTGAATATGTATGATATTGTATTTGTTAATTAAGTAGCTAGAATATTTACATTTAGATTTAAGAAACATTGTATATATGGTGTATAATTACAAAAAATATAGAAGAATCCGTCGATATTTTTGGTTGTTTTATTTTATGTCTATTGATTGAACTGGAGCGGCACGCGTTGTTTTTTATCTTATTTTTAACAATATAACTCATTTAGTACATTCCCGGGAATTCCCGGGACGAAAAATATGTAGTCGTAAGGAAGTCTCCATTTTTTTGTCTCTGTTCTGCCAAGTTTAGGTATTTATACTCTGCCTATTCCGATCACTGCTTATTATTATATGGCCCACGCCATCTCTTTTATCTTGCTGTGTCGCTTAATATATGTATAGGTCGTATATTGCTGGCCTAATATTACAGGGTTCTATGTTAGATTTTGAGGATAGTTAAATTTAAACTTAGTGTACTATGACAAGGTTCAAATTTCAATTAGATTAAAGTAAAACATGCAACCCTGTAATATTGGGCAAACGACATTAAAGCGCGCTTGACATACGGAGTTATACACTATACATACAGCAAGTAGGTCTAACTAAAGTGTTCTAAACATAATAATTCACTTACACATGATGTTTATTTTCACTCCACTTTGACATCTAATAATAAATAATGATAACACGTGTCTAAGACTTAAAAAAAAAACGCCGTGACGATACGCTCGAGTCGGTCGACCCGCGCAAAGTAACAAACAGCCAATCACAGCATTTTGCTATTGAAAATTGAACCGTATTTCATCTACAGCGGCTTCGATCATTTGGAAGCGCGCGAACTAAGGCGCTAAGGCCACAGAATAACTAATAGTACTACCGTACAGAAAATTCACTCCTTCACAAAAGGCAGATTTAGGTATAAAATTATACCTATACTCGCCGCCTGCACGCAAAATTAAAACTTATAACCGCGCACGAACCGTGAATCTTCTTTGAGCGCCGCAGTTTTATGACCGAGCTGTGAGCATCGGCACGGGGCTGTCAATTGACAAATTTTTGTACCTATATCTACCGATTTATTATTTTTAAGACAAATATGTAGGAATTACAAACGTTGATTCTGTAAATATAAATTTTTTATCCGGAGATAGTATGTCTGATTCTCACGGAAGTAGGTGTAGGTATGCCACAGTCGTATTCCTTTGAAAATATGTCGGTCAGTTCCTTATATTGTTTCTTAGCAACCAATATTATATCTTTTATACGGATTAGATCGAGGTTTAGGTTTCGAAGCCATTGTGTATTTTCAATTTTGCGCGAGCGCCACGTGACACGACTATCGTGCGAGCCGAGCGGCAGCCCACAGCCATACGCCTGCCCGGGAGGCGCGCCGGCCAAATGTACCTAAACTGCGTAGTGACACCCCCCTGCTAAGGCGCAGAATACAACTAGAACTACCCACGTCGCATTACGAGCATTTTAACAGTAGTATCAATCGAGTATCATTGAAAATTTTTAACGACCTAGATGATGACATAAATAAAGCTGAAAATGTTAAAATATGTAGTAAAAAACTTAAAAACTATCTTCTGTCTAGGCCCTTTTACAGCCTAAACGAATATTATGCTAGATTTTTTGGTTAATTTATTTTATTTTGACCAAACTAAAAAATTAATACTTATCTGACTTTGACATAATTATTGCAACGAATATATTTTATAGTTTTTAATTTTTTTTATTGACATTGAACATTGCTTTAAATTGACATAAAATTTCTTATTTTTATTGTATAACTTTACCTATGTGTTGGTTTTAATTTATTTGACTTGTTCCTAAATACTGTTAGTCTTTAATTACTGTTTTCTTTTTAGTGGTTACTATGTGAATGTTTATTTCTTTGATATTCTATTACTTGTATTTGCATGGCTCATGTCTGTATTAACAAATAAAGAACTGATAACTGATAACATCGAGCGCGTGTACTATTGGATTCGGAGGAATGTGTGCTTTATGAACAAGGTAGACGATTTAAATTAGCACGCTGATATGCTAAAAGGGAAGCCCTTATATAAGGCTAACCCTTATAAGCGATATGTAAGGTTTGGTGAGCGGATAATAAGGGTTTCGTAAGGGTATTGGGATAACGGTGTTAGCCTTTATATAAGGACTTTAAAAGCAAAATGAAAGGGTATCGTCGGGGAAAGGGTATGGTGAGTTAAGCCTTATGCAAAACCCATACAAAACCCTTTATAAGGTAAAGCGGGCCGGTCCCTGTTTTGAAGGAGTGACAGCTTTTGAATTTGGGTACTTAGCTTACATACCCACGTTCGTGACAGCTCATATTTTAGCGTGGAAAATATAAAACAATCGTGAAAAATAACTTGGGATGAAAAAGGAAAAACATGGTGTCGTGTTGTGTTCCAGATTGGATTGGATTGGATTCGATGTCTTTAAAACAATATTTTATCAAATTAGCAAAATAAATCGTGTAAGTATTTACTAGATACGAGTACAAGTAATTATTAGTGTTTCTTATACTGTGTGCTAATATTTTATCATAACAGTTCATATTCATGATTATTTTGTGTCAAAATCGAAACATTTATTCTACGCTAGGGATTGACAAAACGTTTTAGGGACTTATATCGATAACTGTTCGATATGAAAATTATAATGATTGCTTCAAAAAAATCCAATGAATAAATATATCTTAAATTCACATTATGTCATTACGTAAGAAGATTAAATTAGGTTGTTATTATATCGGGCTTTTTTTATTGGTAAAGATATTTTTTACCTTGCTGTACTTGTATTATTTCATTCAAATATGGCGCTCAACACAGTTAGCGGAATTCGCTACCATAGTCAAAAAGCAGCCGAAAACGGAAATCGGGCTGAATATTGTATTGCCCATATACAATATTCAGCCCGATTTTGAATTTTTGTATGGAGCCCTCCATACAAAAATTCAGCTCCCGTAAAGAAATTTCCGACTTTTATGCTGCGGCTGATTTTTATTTATGATAGCTGGATTCCGCTCAAGTGTGTGCCGCGCCTACAAACGACTAGTCAAACGATTAGAACGAGATAGAATTATAGTTGGAATGAGAGGTCAGCTGTCAAAATGATCGTGCGATCAATCGAACCCGCATATTTGAAATTATTTTAGGAAATAATCTTGTTTATTTAATATTTTTAATTTAATAATAAATAATTTTCGTTTTTTTTTTTACATTTTTATAAATACTAAAGAATATAATTTGCTTAGAAAAATCATATTAGTTATTAACTGTTAGGTAATGTAATAATATTAGTCGAACATGTGCGTGAAATTAAACGTCAAGTTAGTAGTGGGGATGTCATCTGACGTCACAGTTGACTACTTTGACTAGAGAACGTATTGATAAGAAAGTCAAATACCGATAGATAATTAACCTGTTGTATTTGGCATCACTATTTTTACGCTCACATAGACAATTCAGACACATACATGGATTTCATTTTTTTGCCACACTTTTGGATCGTTGACAAGCATTCTTTGTCATCCCATTTCTCTGGTTTTAAGTATCTGGAGGCTACGTTGTAACAGAACAAAGTTTCATTAATTTCGATTTGATTCATGAGGTCCTTTTAATACTAGAAAAAAAAAACAACACAAATATTCATGTCCATGTCTTAATCATTTATTGCCATTTAACACATTAAAAAGTAACAGGAACATAAAACTGATGCCTGACCAGGAATATATGATCATGCGCCATTTTGCGGAATTTCATTGGAACTACTTTCTTGCACTGGCAATAATTTTAATGACAGGTAGCTATGCATGTGATAGGATAGGCTGTCACTTTTTTCAGTGTTATTGTCGCGGTTTATTCGAATAATAGTAAAGTGTTGACAAAAAAAATCCCTAAATTATTCATAGTCAAGAGCGAAACATTGTAAATAGTGTATGTAATAAACAGCTGTAAATATTTCGCAGTTTTCAACATTTTCAAATTAACATCAGAGCTGACAGGTAAACAAATCAAGATGTCACCATACCATAGAGATTAATATGCTCTAGGACTATACTGAACTGTTGCCATATAAATCAGAATAATAGCGCCCACTTGACGATAATTATATATTTCTGGTCAGGCTTTACAAGCATTTATTACCTATATAACGTGTTACTTGAGCCACTAAAAACCCGAGACACCCGAAATGATTTTTATTATTCCTAATTAACCTAGAGTATTTATTTTTCAATCGGTTAATTATTTCGAAAGATATTCGTATGTTTATTTTTCCTTGTAATTCTATTCAATTGTTAACTCTACATTTGTTGCGTTGTTGTCACATCTCTACATGTGTCATGTCATGTCAACTTATCAACTTATTTTGTCAATTTTTATAACATGACATAAGATGACATACTTTGAGAATGAAAAACAAATTTGTCAAAGCTGCCAGCCATTATTAAATATTCAACCTCTATCTCCTAACCTCTCAATAGATTGGTAAACTGTAGTATTAGAAACTTTTAGACTCGACACGTAAAAAATTGGAAAATTAACGAAAAAGTATACCCATATTAAGATATACTGCAATCGATTCCACTCTCGATTCTCAATAAACAGTTTTCAGGTTTTTAGTCTTGGAAGTAACACGTTGTATAGCAAATAAAGATTACAAGTAGTACACACACATTACACTTCATTGATTTTTCATGACATTTGCTCATAAAACGTGCTATTTAACGCAACTGAAGTGGGACTACGTGGAGCTTAATCGTATTAATATTTATTTATTTTTATTTAACTAACTCGTACCTACATAGGTTATACGCAAAATATTTTATTTAAAAGCAAGCTAATATAATATGAATAGTATGAAAGAGTTTTACTTTTAAAATACTGACGTTAACCAATTTTTTATTGTTTATGAGAAAAATATATAAAATAAAATATTTTTCTCCAATGTGCTCGGAAATATTCACCTTAATGTAGTAAAATTAGTACGTGAAGTTCGTCATTATTTACTAAAACAAATAAAAAAAAAAACATTATTGGCTGTTTTAGCGAACGACAAGTTGTACTAAAATCCATTATTGTATTGTTTTTTACCTTTTAAACATTTCATTCGACTAAGAAATATCATTTTATCTACACTCACATTGTAAGTCCTCTAAAACGTGTTCGAAGACGGTAGGCAATGGCTAGCATTACTACAACCGATTTTACTATGATAAGCTTTTTATCTGTGGCAGTAACGTAATTTTAACTTTACATGCGCAAATATTGATAGGTTATGAGTTTTGATAACATAATGTACACCGGCACGCGCCCGCGCGTCCGCCGACACGCCCGACACGCGCCCGCCCGACCGCCGGCACAATCGAGTTGGCCATGGCGGTGCAATGGCGGTCATTCTATGGTTTCCGAACACGGCATTTAGGATAAATAATATGAGTGTAAGTAACTAAGAAATATCATTTTAAACAGCCAATTACTTAAGCCACACCGTCTATCCTATAGTTTGTAGGGATTGCCGTTCAGACGGCAATCCCTACAAACTATAGAATAGAGCGAGATAGTGAGATCAAAAACCTTGGTTGTCTCGTTCTGTGTCATAGCTTGCAGGACCACCGCGTCTGATCGTGCGAATACGCCTTCATATAATCATAGACAAAACAACTTTTTTAAAGGTTTAAGCTTTTACAGTTGTGTGAAAGGAGCACATTTAATACTGTCTTAAATAGTTTTTGACGAAAATTGATTTTTAAATATTATTTGAATGAACTTTGGCAGATGATTGGCAGTATAAGTTATGCTCTCTACTAAAAAAAAAGATTGTAAAGGGAAGCTAATTCATAAATTTGATGATATTTAATGCTAACCTAATTATGCAATTTATTTAATTTACTTTATTTCCTCGCACATTTGGAGAAAAGCATTAAATATGCCTCGGCGGGAATATAAATTCGTGGACTCGTCTTATATAAGCAGCTGCGCTTCGTCCAAAAAAAATCGCTCGTCCACGAATTTATCTTTCCCGTCCTCTGCAATAAACTCTATCTATATATATATAAATGCCTTTTTCCTGACTGACTGACTGATCCACGCAGAGCCGAAACTACTGAAGTTAGAAAGTTGAAAATTTCAGGCCTGGTTACATTTGTAATGTGTACAAGTAATAAGAAGCGATTTTGAAAAATTCATCCCCTAAGGGGGTAAAAAGGGGGTTGAAAGTTTGTATGGATGGGGCTTAAAATTTAAGGTTAGAGGTTTGAAACTTTGTACGCTTCCTGATAATTAAAACATAATAAAAATAATTTCAGCGTTTTTGGAAATTCAACCTTTAACGGGGTAAAAAAGGGGTTGAAAGTTTGTATAGAGATTACAATTTTTTTTGTGACAGACTTGAAATTTCGTTTGCAGACTACTAACTTAAAAGCAAAAAAAACTGGTTTCAGCGTTTTTCTAAATTCCACCCGAGAGGAGTTGAAACGGGGTTGAAAAGTTTGTATTAAAGCGAGGCCGTAACAACTGAAGCTAGAAAGTTGTAATTTGCAGGTCGGGTTACATTTATAACGTGTTCAAATAATAAGAAGCGATTTTGAAAAATTCATCCCCTAAGGGGGTAAAAAGGGGGTTGAAAGTTTGTATGGATGGGGTTTAAAATTTAAGGTTAGAGGTTAGAAACTTTGTACGCTTCCTAATAATTAAAAATAAATAAATATAATTTCAGCGTTTTTTGAAATTCAACCTCTAACGGGGTAAAAAAGGGGTTGAAAATTTGTATTGAGATTACAATTTTTTTTGTGACAGACTTGAAATTTCGTTTGCAGACTACTAACTTAAAAGCATAAAAAGTTGTTTCAGCGTTTTTAAAAATTCCACCCCAGAGGAGTTGAAACTGGGTTTAAACGTTTGTATTAAAGGGAGGCCGTAACTACTGAAGCTAGAGTCTTATTTTGCAGGACGGGTTGCATTTATAATCTGTACAAGTAATAAGAAGCGATTTTGAAAAATGAAACCCCTAAGAGGATACAAAGGGGGTTGAAGATTGCATGGGTGTGGTTTAAAATTAAAAAAATACTAATAATTAAAAAACAAGAAAAGTAATTTCAGAGTTTTTCCAAATACAACCTATAACTGGGTTAAAAAGGAGTTGAAAGTTTGTATAGACTTTACAATTTTTTTTTGTGACAGACTTGAAATACCGTTTGTAGGTTACTCTAACTTTAAAGCAAAAACCCCAAATTAAACGTTTTTCAAAATTCCACTGCAGAGTAATTATTGTTCCTATTTCCGGTCCATTATTTCCATGTTCCAGAGTGAGCTCTGCCAATAGTCTGGTCAACGTATCGCCATTATCGCCAAATAAAACCACCACGATATAGTTTACAAAGTTGTTTAAAGTTACACAAATAATGGGGTACATTTACGTTACTATTTGCATATTAACACTTATTTGTAAATCATACCATGTCTACGCTACGTTATCCGTTTTTTCGCCTAAATAGCTAGAAATCGAATAAGAAGATGTTTCGGGGATTAACAAAAGATGGTTCTTATACCAACAAACATATTTTAAATTATATGTCGATGATTTTAAAAGATACAAAAGGGTTATGAGACTTTGTATGATACGCGGACAAAGTCGCGGGCGGAAAGCTAGTGTACTATAAAAGCCGTGGTCTACTACATAGGCAAATGCTTTCGTGTTTGGGGTACATGCACCTGCATCTATATTATGCCTATGAAGTGCGCAAGCCAGCCCGTGCCGCCGTTGTTCATATTCGTAACAAACACAATTTTAATGTAGTTGTCATCGCTGGTATAATCCGCTGGGGTCTCGTCGCAGTATGTAGATATCGTGTCTCCATTTCGTTTAACCAGTTTCACATAGTTTTCGTTACACGCAACACCCAAGTCGAATATTGAGAAATGTAATCTCAGTTTAGTGCTAACAAGTGTTTCCAGTTCCCACTCACAAGTGTTCTTCTGGCGGTAGGTCATTGGATAAAGGGGACTCGATATTTTCCCGTACTCATTTAGCATTTTCCCACCGCAACCTTGTCCTTTATTGGATATAATATAATTTAAATCGTATCCAACACGGTCACCGGCTACCTGGTGGTTATGGAGAAGAAGGTATCTGCCAGTTGAAAACACTGCAAGTTCAGAGTCATACTGCCCGGCTACTTTGACCAAACTTTTCGCGTTCGTCTTATCACCATCGAACACTTCCAAGTATACTTCTTCATTCCAATAATCGGGGCTAAGACTTATGAAATATGCTGATATAGTGTAGTTCTCAGGAGCGGTGATTAGCGTGTAACAATCTTTATCGTTGTCTTCGTTGTCTGGTCGTAGCGCTTTAATGCGGCCTTGTGGTTCAGTGTAGTTTCTACCGCAAAAGTCAGCATATGCTACTTCAATTTCAAACCCTCTATGGTGTTTGGAATCCGAATTTGGAGACGTATGGAGACTTAAAATTGTATTTCCATATAAATAGTAATCCCCAGAACTTTGAACACCGCACAGTTGTAGTTCTTTCGGTAAAGTTAATGCCTCCTCGAAGTAGAAAGGCGTATCAAATACATCTGATCTTCCGTGTTCGTGAACGTAATCTGAGCCAAGACTTAGATTTCGTGGTGTATTGCGGCCTGATATAGTAAGTTTATCTGTTGTGCACTGGTTTCTATCAGGGTCGCTAGGTTGAAGATCTAGGTGATTAATTCTTACATGAATTGCATTATAATCATTCGCAGCAGACGGATTGAGTTCATAAACACAATTTAATCCTCGGGGAATGGACCCTGCTTGGTATCCTGGAGAGCGTATAATCAGTTTTTGCGTGGACACTGAGAATCCAGACAGACCGCAAACATTAGGAACGGTAGTTAAACGAATCTTGAATCCTGAACTGTTAATTTCACCGTCCGTTGAGAGTCTAATACTTAATAGGTTTCCGGACGAAATGACTGAAGGTGGTGTTGTGTGACCACAATAAATTCCAATTTGGGAACTGTCTGGATTTAGCCCATCCCTTATTTCAACAAAATCACAATTGCAAACGCTATATCCCAAGGCCGTCTGGTTGACGTTCTGACAAGGGGCTACATGAAAACTAATGAATTCTACTTTGATAACTCGATCGTCTGGTGCTCGCACAGTCCAGAGACAATCTAGGAACGTTTCGTATACACTGTTATTTATTAGTGGTGAAGTTATTGTTTGGGACAATGTTTCTGTCATGTTAATATATCCACCGCAACCAACAGATTCGGTATAGCTAAAGGAGATTCCAGCTTTGAAACCCTCGTAGCTGACACTCGAATCAGTCACGAAGTGCAACAGCATTTTGTCTCCAGTGCTTCTGAAAACAGGGTTTTCATTTTGTAGGAAACCGCAAGTCTTAACTATACGATTGTTATAATCAATAACATGTCCGTTAAATAGCTCCACGTAATCGTAAGAACACGAACGACCTTCAATATTCATGGCGGTGAACTTCACTGTAACGATTTTGTTAGCAGGGGCCTGAATAAACCAGGTACAGTTCATGTCTCTGTCATAGTTACCATTTTCACCAGATGATATGATTATAGGTGCAGTTACTTTGCCACCGCAAGAATAAATTGAATACGATAATTTAAAACCTTTTCTTTGGATGTATCTGTCAGTTTTAAAATAAATCGATACCTTGTCACTGTAACGATTTAGTGTTGGCGTCTCGGTACCGCAATATGTATTGTCATCATAATAATACCTACTAATAGAAGACATAGTAAAGTTATCATAAGAACATTCAGGGTAGTTCCCCTCAAGCTCAAACTCTAGAAATTTCAATGCTATCCTCTGCCCCGGTGCTGTAATTTCATAGTGGCAATCTAATGCCGGCAAGTAGTCATTAGGAAATCCAGGGCTATATAGTATTTGCTCTTTTTCTTTGGCTCTATATTTGCCTCCACAGATTGGGCTCCACCGAGCTCGGAATCCGTCTAAATTAGTGTCGCTGTCCGTCCGAAGTACTACTTTCATTCTGTTGTTGGTAGAATTATAAACGGGTGGCAGATTGCGGCCACATACGCGAGCCAGTTCTGTATACAAGTCATCGTCCCAATCGTAAATAATAACCATGTCTTTTGTGCAATTCGGTGTGTCTTCTACGACGAACCTATCTACGAATTGCAAAGATACTCTGTTTCCTACGTCAGCTTCTATTTCCCATGCACATTCTTGATTTTGAATGTAGTTTTTACCGTAATTGGGGGACGTAAATGTTCTATCAAACCTTGTAAGGTATCCTCCGCATTGATGGTTAATAATTTCTGCCATAACTTTAATGGATGTTTTGTTTTTAACATTAGAATGATACTGAACGTAAATTTCTCTGAACGATAGAACTAAACTGGTAGTTTGCGTTTTGCCTTTGCAGTAATCTCCGATAATAGGTTGATAAGCTTCTGAGCCTTGACTAATCTGTATAAATTCATCCGAACAACTTAACTGAAATGAACCTTCAAGTTTGATTTGAATCCTGTTTCCTGTAGGCACCGTAAGGATCCAAGCGCAGTCTAACGAATTGGTAAAGTTGTTTGGCACGTTTAGAACATTAACCGATTCTTCTCCCACTGTTACTATTCCACCACAAGGCTGCACTTTCCAATCAAGATTAAAGTAAAGCGACGTTCCTTTATTTTGAATCGCTTTTAAGTCCATGCCATCTGAAGGTATACGAAATTGTACTTCGTTATTACCGCAAAGTTCTCTGGTGAACGTGACACTTTTATCAGCCAATACAGCGTTAATATTTAGTTTAGGATCGCTATAGCGGCATCGAGTTCTAGCAATGGATGAGTTGACCTTAGCTTTGATAAATATTGTACTATAATTAACAATGTCGGCATTGTCACTGTCATCGTCCTGATTTTCAATTCCGTATCTATGATAGCTCCATTCACAAGAATAGGATCTGTCCAAAACTGGCGATGATAGTTGGCCGCTGTCTCCGATCAGGGTACCGCCACATAAAGTCATTTCACTTGAGCTAAATTTTGCTTTGAATCTGTTATGTTGAGAAGACAATGGTGACATCCATACATAAACACCAAGTTTATTTCCAGATGATTCAAACACTGTTGTTGGATTCAAGTCCTTGTTCGATATGCTTTGGATTAAAGTTTGGAAACGGTTGTCATTGTAAATACCTATTCGATAAGTATCCGTACCAAGTTCATAATCCTCGATTTCTAAACGTACTCGTCTGGAAGTATCGGGTACGGTGATAAACCAATAACAGTAGTGCATTGTAGTTTTTCTAGGGTATCCAGGAGTCATAATGTAGCCTTCTGGTGTAGTAATTGTGCCTCCACACATGGGTCTGGATGAGTTAAATGTGAACCGAAATCCCTTGGTATCAGAACTCGAATAAAGGGATTTTTTACCAACATAGTATCTAATTATCACCTCGTTAGAAGATGTCTCAATAGGGGCAAATAGGTCTTCTGTGTCTTCGTTGCAAAATGTTTTTATAGTGTTGTTGTCCGATGTTCTAATATTTGTATTGTATTGGTCTCCAATACCGTCTGCTACTGTGACTTTGGTGGCACATAAAACTTCGGAATCAGGTAAGTCCATAGCCTGTGGTTTTAGTTGGAAAATATGGCCTGGATATCCTGTTAGACGCCATTCACATACTGTGCCTTCAGAAAGTGGCGTTAAGTGAGGATAACCAGGCGACGTCACTTCACCAGAATTGGCAATGATTGTCCCACCGCACACATCGATGGAGACGTTAGCTTTCAGGCCACGGTTCGGCACGTCACTTTGAGTGACATATCTGATATATAAACCATTGCTAGTTGATTTTATTGATCCAGGTTTATCATAACAGTATCGTCCTATAAGTGGAGCCAAACTAGATATACCGTTTCTAACCTCAAGCGCCTCCTTATTGCAATTAGTGTCGTATTTTAAATCAAAATCAATGAAATCCAATTTCAATATTTCTCCCACGGGACCGCTAAAAACCCAAACACACTCAGTATATGATATGGGAATGGAGGGATAGTTAGGAGTGTTGAAAACCTCCCAACTGTGATCAGCGTCTAATCTTGAAGTCACTCCACATTCTATATTTTTTTCTTCATAGTGTAACCGAAAAGTTTGGAGTTGTCCTCGGTTTCTTATGCTATCAAAAGTCACAAAAAGAGCGTTACTTGAAGTCTCAAGTTCTTCACGCTTTTCGTGAGAGTACCCGCAATATTTACCACTGCCTAATAGAGGAGCTTCCTCGGATTCGCCATTACGAACAGTAACGTATTTATAGCAATCGTTGTCTCTGTTAGTAATATTGAAATGCTCGAACTTGAATTTTATTACCCGACCGGGGCGAACTTTAATTTTCCATTGGCATTTTATGTTAGGTAGGTATCCTTGTGATAACTCTTGCCAAGTAACTCCAATTTCACCAGATGGCTCAGATATATGACTACCGCACTTTGATGATACTCGGGCTTGGAAACCTTTTTCACTCATCGAGAGATCGCTGTTGAAGACTAGCTTCATGAATGTTGTGTCAACGTTAATGTTTTGTGCCGCTTCGAAAGTGCATATAAATTGTTTAATGGGTTTCCATTCCATTCCTGTATCTGACCCTAATACCGAAACGTAGTCTGCAAAACAATTTGGTCTTTCTTCAAGGTGAAGGTCAAAAAACTCTAAACTTATGTGCTGACCAGGTGGGGATTTATACACCCATTCACATATTAACTTATCAGCGTATGGTTTCGGGTAACCTGGAGACGTCACGGTTACTGTTTTCCCTGTCTGTATTAGTTCAGTTACATTTGAACCACAATTGATGAGTTTAGCTTCCTCATCTGTCTCACTAATGCTATCGGCTTCAGCCCATCGAATGTGGAATAAGGACCCAGTGTTTGAGTTATCTAATTTGAGTTTAATAAATGCGATATTTCTGGAGGTTCGGATTTCCTTGGAACCGTCTTGTATTCCGCAGAGTTCTTGTAGAACTGGAGTACTGTCGTCATACCCGTCGTAAATTGCCAAATAATTTGAGCAGCGTGCTCCATATGTATGTATTTCTAAACGGTCCACGATCAGAGATAATGGTTCATGTGTCGTCATTATTCTCCACGTGTATTCACCCGTTCCGTCATACGAAACAGGGTACAGCGGAGAAGAGATCTCACCATTTTGTAAACCAGTAATTACATTTCCATGCAAGAAACCGTAATGAATCAGAAACCCTTTACCACTGTTCTCATTATCACTGTGGAATTTAATATATATTTTTGTTGCTGAAGTTACATTTGTTGGTATAGTACTACCACAATACACTCCTATTAGTCGCCCAGCTCCGTTGTTCTCTCGTAATTCGAAATAGTCTTCATTGCAACCCTCGGAGTATGCCAAATCGAACTTTTCAAAAATAACGTACACTCTGTTACCCGGCGATGTGCTCAAGGTCCATTCACAGTCTGCACTGCCGGGGTATGCTAGAGGATAGTTAGGTGAAGCTATGGTTCCTAGTTCTGAAGTATAGGATCCACCACATGCGCTGTTCAAGGTAGTGTAATGAGCGGAAAACTGACCAGTAATATTATTAGTATATGTGCCTAATTCAAGGGTAAGTGCGCTTCCTTGGCTTACAATCATTTGAGGGACTTTGTTTCCGCAGTATTCCCCGATGACGGGTCCGTTTACATCATTACCTTCCAAAATTCGTAGGAAGGAGGAAGGGCAATTCTTATTACTCACGAATTCGTATTTTTTAGGAATTGCAATGTGAGTTATGGTAAGGGTAATTTTCTGATCAGGTTTTGGTGCTACTACAGTCCATGTACAACTTCGGTTTGAGTGGTTTAGGTATTTATCGCTAGTAATGATACCGTCTGACTGAGCAGTGATTCGCGCTCCGCAAGTCATAGAAAAGTTCGCCTTGAATCCTTTCGAAGTTCCGAAGGTATCAGACATGAACTGAACAGCAATTCTATTCGAGCTGGATGTATATTGAGAAAATCTAGATCTAGGGCAAATTAGCATAGAATAATTTTTATTAAACACATTATCTTCAAAAATTTTGATGAAATCATGGCAATCATCGTCACCATCTCCGCTTGACGAGTATAAGTCTATATCCAGGAAATTTATTTCAATTAGATGATTTTTAGGAACTGTTATCTGCCAAGTACAGTCTGTGTTTGTATCATAATTTTGAGGATAATTTTTGGAGCTAAACGTCCCCGTTTGCGAATTAATTCTGCCTCCACATCCAGTTCTATAAGCGTCAAAGAGAGACTTGAAGTGGGCTCCCCTTAGGTTTGACTTTTTGACGTATCGAACGAGCATGATGTTACTGTTTGACTGGACCACAGTGGGCTGGCGACGGCAAATCTTTGTTATAAGCGGGGTGCTCGTAGTTGATCCACTATAAATTTCAATGACATCGTTGGTACAATTGTCGGTTTCACTTAAATATATCTCCGTAAACGATATAGAAATACTTCTGCCAAGAGGTGCTTGCAGCAACCATTCGCATTCCGTCTCTTCGTCGGACATAGCATTTATATCCGATGACAGCGGTCCATAAGATTTTTGTATAATTCCCCCGCAGCCGTATCTTACCCACTCCAACCGGAAGCCAGAGGCTGACGAATAACTAGACGTTACTAATTTAATTTGCAAAACGTTACTCTTAGATGTGAATGCAGCCGGCATCGTGGTTCCACAAAGCTTTTCAGAGAAGGCTCTATCAGGTAATTGCCTCATTTGAAAGTAATCTAAAGTGCAGTATATACGGATGAATCTAGATTGAGACCAATTCGAAGGCCAACTTGTCGCTGTAATGCTTTGGTAGACTGGAAATCTATTGAATAATGATTTGTAGATATCAAAATGCGTAAAAGTAACGTTAATTTTGTGTCCTTTAGGAACAGCTATAGTCCACAAGCAGTTCAAGCCGCCCGGATACTTGCCCGGGAAATCAGGACTTTCCAAAATGCCGTAATTACCAGTTATGTTGTTGTTACATACAGTATCGTAATTTAGATAAAATCCTTTGCTACCAATGTATATATCTGACCTAAATTTTATAAAAGCGTAATTTGAAGAGGTTACTATTCTATCCACGGCAGGTGACATTTCGCAGTATCTTCCTAAACTGGGATCGTTAGCCGTAAGACCGTCGAATATTTCAATATAATCGTCCCTACAATTCTGTGTCCGTTCCAAGTCTAGATCAGTAAAGGAGATTTGAATGCGAGATCCAGAACTAGTAATAATTTTATAAAAGCATTCTGCGTTGTCGTTGTAAGTCTGTGGATAGTTCGGGGAAGATATCGACCCGGACGCGCTTGTAATCGTGCCACCACAACCTGTGATGGTACCATCCCATTCAATTTTAAATCCTCTGCCCTCTAAATAGCTGTCAGAGTAAAAATGAAGAAAAATGGTGTTGCCGAGAGATTTTATAATCTTGGATTGAAACCTTCCGCAAAACTTTCCTACATACGTGGAGTTAGCTGACGCGCCGTTTTTAATTTCTAAAAAGTCACCACTGTCGCAAGATCCTCGTAGTGGTTGTTCTAGATCGAACTGAGATATATTCAGCATAATTTGTTGGCCGGCAGGCACCGTGATAGTCCACGTGCAATCACGATACCGTTGATATTTGTTAGGCCATCCAGGCGAATATATGTATCCATGAGTATTTATATGATGTCCACCACAATGTCGTTTAGCGTCTAAGAAGGAATACATCACGGAAAACCCAGTTGATTTTACACTAAAATCGGAGTGGAACTTCAGTACCAAACGGTTTGTAGTAGACGTCAGAGCAGGTGGTAGAGTGATGCCGCAGTACTTCTGCAAGACATTATTTTCATTATTATCGTTTATCTCAATAATTCCAAGATAATCACTGTCACAGTGATCCATGTCTTCTAAGTCAAATCTATTCCATGTTAGTTTTACAAGAAATCCTTCTGGAGCTATTAAAACCCAAGTACAGTCTTGACTATTTTCGTACTGCTCATTAATCGATTTAGGATGATTTATAAGTCCAGTATTATCTCTGTAAATACCGCCACATTCTGTGTTGATCGTTGTGTAGTTTGCGTAGAATCCGCTGCCAGAGAGGCTCATGTCAGAACTGAACCTGATGTACATAAAATTATGCGTAGACGTCTTTGTGGGTGGCATGTGCTCTGAGCCTCCGCAGAATCTACCCATCAAAGTTGAGTTTACATCGGGTCCGTCACGGATTTCAACGTTGTCGTAACGGCAGTTATAATATATGTTGTCTTCGAGATCAAAATCTTGAAAAGTTAATTGAATCGCTTTACCCGGAATAGTACGGATGAGATACTCGCATACTCGATTTGCTGGGTAGTTGTTGGGGTAACCTGGAGATTTAACGACACCGCTGTCCCCGATTATTATGTGTTCGCAGACAGATTCATATTTTAGTTTAAAACCGTCAGATGCTATGTTATAGTCAGTTTGAAATTTAATAAATACACTATTAGATGAAGATATGAACGAAGTTTTTGGATACACATTGCCACAAAATTTTCCAATTACTCTCGAATCGGGCGAAGGGCCATCATACATTTTGAGATAGTCATACTTACAGCGAAAGGAGCGTTCTAACGCAAAATACACAAATGTTATCCGGATTTTTGTTTCTGGGCCAGTTTGAATTTTGTAGTCGCATAATAAATTATGTAGGTATTGACCGTTGAATGACGGAGACACTATTTCGCCTCTGTCCGTAGTGTACAAGCCGCCACATCCCGGGACGCCCTCAGTAGGAGCATAGGAAATTTGAAAGCCGTTTCCAGCCCCGTACGCATCGGAATGGAAGTGAATTAAAATATCTGAGCCAGCCGAGTGAACAGGCGTGGGAAGGGTTGAATTGCAATATTGACCGATTAGCGGGTCACTGCTGTGTTCTCCGTCATAAATAGTAATATAATCAAAGCTACAATTAGAATGTGCTTCTATATCTAGTTCATAAAAATGCAACTGTATTCTTTTATTAAGATTGGTTTGCAAGTGCCAATAACAGTCCCTATTGGGAGGATACTTGCCGGGCGAGCCCGGTGAACTAATACGTCCGTATTTAGTCGCGTCTATTTCACCCCCGCAGACCGGGGGAATACTATTCCAATGCAAAGAAAATCCGTCTTTATTAATTGAGCCATCAGATCTAAACCAGAAGTATAAATAATTGTGACTGGATATTATGTTACCCCCTTTAGGAAAAGTACTTCCACAAAACCTACCAATGAGTTGACTAGCCGAGCTGCGGCCATCGTGTATTTGCAAAAAATCGTAATTGCAGTCAGGGTTGGGCTCTAAATTAAATTTTACAAAGGTAACATTAATAACTTTTTCAGAAACTGTACGGATTATCCACGCGCATTTTGAGTTGTGTGTATATGTACTATTTTGCGAAGGATAGTATAGGCTACCTTCTTCGGTGTCCAATATGCCGCCGCAAGTTTGAACTCGAGTGTCACACAAATCACCGGTGTATTGCGCCGAACACTCGCATCGGAAGCCCCTGGTCAGACTGGAGTCCTGTCTGCAGATTCCTCCGTTGTAGCACGGGTTGCTGGCGCAGCGATCAGCGCTCGCGTCGCAGTGGGCGCCGCCGTAGCCGTCGAAACAAATGCAAGTGTAGCCTTGACGTAACACATGGCATCGTCCATGAACACACGGGTTACTTTTGCAACTCTGCGTAGAATTGCCTCCAATAGAAACGAAACAACCGTGAGGCCCCAAGCCGTCGCCTGCCATGCCGGCGGGACACACGCAAGGACTCGTCTGACCAAGAAAACCGGGGTTATCGATGCACTGTGCTGAGGGGTGACAACCGCCATGGTTGACGCTACATGTGCCTCTCCAGCTGCAGGTAACTCCATCTCCGATATAGCCGGGCGGACAGCTTCCGCATATTCGAGAGCCAATAGTATTATGACATGTGACTAACGGGCTGCAGCCGCCGTTTCGGATTGTCATGCATTCGTCAATGTCTGAACAGATGTAACCGTCGCCTTCGTAGCCAGGCGGGCAGGGGCCGCACCTAAACGAGCCTGGGATGTTGATACAGTCTACTTTTGGGTTGCCAGAGCAATGCGGCCCTTGGCTGGGATCGCACTCGTTGACGTCTATTAAGCACGCGGAGCCAGTGTCGTTTTGCGTCCACCCTTGATTACAGAAACATGTGATACCGGTTCCGGTTTTCCCCTCAACGCACGTTCCATGACCGCATATCTCATAATTACCACCAGAGCAATCCTTCTGTTTTCTAGTACAGTGGAGACCGAACCATCCGGACTTGCATTGACATTCATAAAATCCAGGTTTATTGATACATGAGGCGCCATTCTGACAGCCCAAGTCTGTTCCCGCAAAGTTACGGCATTCGTTGACATCCACATCGCAATCGGTTCCTTCCCAATTAGATGGGCATAGGCAATGATAGCTCCCCACTAACGTTAAACAGGTACCGCCGTGTTTACAAGGGTTTGATTGGCACGCGTCTCTCGTCATTGAACTGACCTGAGCTTCCAAATGATTGATTCTCGTGGTTATTCTATTTATTCTTCTCCATATGGTTGACATGTTCGTGAGCATGTTATTTGGTGACACGCTGTCACGGTTCTCTAAGTTGTCCAATCTGCGCGATATGTCAGTTATATCAGATGGATAGTTACCAGTGCCGTAACTTGATGCAGGGCTGGAGGGTGATCCAAGAGAGTTGCTGCGGTTGATGGCAAGCAGGTCTGTGTCGCCGATAAACACTTTTGAGAGGGGACCATTTGGGAGCAGATATATATTCTTGTCCAAAGCTGGCTGCAGTATTAAATCGCCATCCGAAGTCTTGATTCTGGGTCGGTCTTGATAAACTTCACAATCGAGGTGCACAAACCACACGGTTAAGAAGAGACACTGCACAAGTAGCGAGGACATGTTGTCCCGAGTGCTCGATGGAGCCACTATAACTGACTGTCCCTGGCTGTAGCTCGCTTGATGCCAACGCGAGGGGCGTTAACCGTAGCTGATATACAAACGTTATCATGGATCCGCCCCTTGATGATTAATTAGGCCATGTGGTCCCAGAAACCTCTAAATATGAAACTATACCCAACAGCAATGGAAACGGGTCACATTGTATGATAATTTCTAAACGAAGGTCCGGTTTCATTGTTCTTAAGTGATATTAGACTTTATTGTGTTAAATTTCGTACGATATTTTGTTTGACCAGGCCGGTTTTATGTTACATTTGCGATGAATGTGTATACCAAATGCCGTATAGTGATGGCCATTATACATATCTATAGCTATCATTGAAATACATATCTGGATATGACACATCAACCAAAGACGCGTGTCGATTTGAGGTACTCGGAGAGCACAACATGACGGTTTTGTCGATAAATCGATGATAGTGACCGAGGCCTCACAGATGGGTCACAAGGTGCCCGGCTGGGAGGACAGACGGACATGACGGAACTATAAGTGTTCCGTTTTTGCCAGTTTGGCTACGGAACCCTAAAAAGCTAGCCTAAGATTGGAAATTAATAAAGGATTTAAATAATAAAAACATATGTATACAACAGGTACAAAAGTTTTATTTAAAATCTCAATGTTATCTATCAGTCGCTTTTAGTAGGAATATAATTAAGACGAACATAGCTGCTTTCATAATACTTAAGTCCAAAATAGAATGCACCGCAACTATACAAAAAGCTGCCGAATGTGTTACGCACGATAAACGTGAATATATTCGTTTAACGATTGTTCACACTGCAGGATCTCACGTGCTCTTTATACGGACTTGACAACTAATTACATAATATTTTAAGTAAACATAGTTTGTTTGATTCTATTTTATTTTACAGGTCTCAGCAAAAACTCAAGCAAAATCAACTCAGGCTCGCTTAGCGGATTTGTTTGACGCCAAGCCACTGTTAAGGAGTAACTAATTAAATGGCAGCACGGTTAGCACAAGAGTGACGCGACAGTATCTCGCGCGCGAGATAGTCTATCCGTCCTTTTATGACTGTATCAATTAAAAAGAGACGGGTAGTCTGTCTCGCGCGGGAAATACAGTCGCGTCACTCTTGTACTACCCGTGCCGATGTAAATTTTAGGTTGGTAAAATTAGATATTTTTTTACAGTCTCACTAAGATGAGAGAGAACAACTTTTACTATTGATATACTTTTTTGGAGTCTCTTTCAGATAACTTTTCCAGAATAAGTTATATGAATATAAACTAGTAAAATAGAGGCTTGCTCTTCCGGGACACGTAACGTACCAGGCGTGACCAATAATGACTGATTACCGTTCTAGTCTGTACAACATAATTAATAAAATTCTAGATTTCATTCCTTCTGATTGAAGTATAAGCGATCTTTGAGGACTAATAGGGCTACCCATAACAAACACTCGCAATGTGACAAATCCTTAAACGTAAAGCGACCAACCCTGAAAAATAACACCTTTCTCAAATATGCTCGGAAATATTTACCATTTTGCAGCTCAAGTGGATCGTGTAGATGTTCATTATGGAGAACTCATTATCAGGCGTAGAAGTTTTTGTGGCAAAAAGTTAATAACTAGGGCCTTCCTTCCGATATCAAATTTATCTATTTTTGAAGTGACATTTCAGATCAGATATTAGTATCTAATACGAATATCTGATCTAATTCTAAGCTCACCGGGTAAAGTATAAATTAAACTATCGTAGATAACTACCTATCGATGTCATGTATGGTAAATGTTATATTTTAGTACTTTTTTTATAAAAAAAAAAAAAAAACAAACAATAATATTAACCAGAATATAACGGGTGTACACAGGTTCCTTGAGCGATTTGTAAGAACTCTAAATATTGTATAATATTAATAATATATGAAACTTGCGAATGCATATATCATTACGGTCATAAGGCTTTATCGATAAATTAATATCGATGGGAAGTCCCTAGGTTTTTTATTTCTGCCCCTAAAAGTTCTATGTATGCTCATTACATTACGAGTATATAATAAAAAATAAAAAAAACATTACTTATCTTTCCTGTTTTTTTCATTTGTTTTGAATAGAAAACCATTTCGAGATAAACGCGTGTAGAACGCAAATACATAATTTTCGACGACGGGAAGTTGTAGTAAAATCCATCAGGTACCGTATTGTTTTTTTTTTTCACCATTTAAGTTAAATATTTCTTTCTACCAACAAATACTTATTGCAAACAGCTAATTACTAAAGCCGCATCTACACCGTCTGGTACGGCCGACCCATCAAGCTCTATGATAGAGCAAGATAGGAAGATCAAAGTTCTTGGTTGTCTTCTATCTCACAATTTGCGCGTATGATAATGTGTATAATATAATCATAGATGTCACTACTGTTTTTTTTTTAAGTTTACAGGTGGGTAAAATATTTAAAAATGTCTTAAATCATTTTAAATTGTTTACTTTTCACAAATGAAAATACAAATTTTACTCATAGTTACCTATTTTATATAAATATTGATTAAACTGACGAAACTTTATTATTTGAAATGAACATTGGTAGTTCACACTACGTTGGGGCATTAAACTTTAAAATAAGGAGGTAAGATCTCTATGTAATTTATTATTTTACTTTACGAGTATATCCTCGCGTATTTAGAGAAAAGTGGTATTCGCAAATTTAGTATTTTATTGATTTTGTTACTAACATAATATTTGATTTACTTATTAACGCTTTTCTAGGCCGCACCAATTCAGAAGATCTTTTCAAAATTCTAATTATTTCAAAAAAGTTATTGTAATTAATTTAAACAACAGTTAAATTACGCGATAGTCAAACCTAATTAGATTATTTAATCGAAAGATTAAGGTTGAAATTCAATTAACACGGATGTGGACTACGCCTTGAAAAGGATTAAAACATGTAAAAGGTCGAGTCGGCCGCCTACTGTCTTAAATTTATCAGAATACAATAACAATTTATTATTGCTACTCGTTAGGAAAAATTAGTAGGAAGAAGACAGGGCCGTAGCTAGAGTCGAGTAAGGGCAATGGTAATTTAAGGTAGGTATTTTACTTTTTAGTCATATT
Organism: Pammene aurita; assembly: GCA_947086415.1. Taxonomy (NCBI): domain Eukaryota; kingdom Metazoa; phylum Arthropoda; class Insecta; order Lepidoptera; family Tortricidae; genus Pammene; species Pammene aurita. The sequence continues at coordinate 38,895,334 of OX352292.1, read as the reverse complement.
CGATGGTACTTCTTATGGTAGGCAAATGGTGTTTTGAGGTAGGGCATGGCCCTCCCCTACCTAGGTACGGCCCTGAACGAAGAACTTGGCAAGTGAATCTAAAACCACTAGTCTACTACATTCAATAAACCAACGTTTTTCTTTACAATTCGTTTGGTATGTTTTTATATTACAAGTGGTGACCAGTTCATAAAACACCACAAAGGATATCTTACAAAATTACCAAAGAGCTCGAATAAGCGTTTTTTTAAACAAATTCTGCAATTGCTTCTAATTCTTAATATTATCGTTATCTATATTACAAACAAAATTGTATATATACACATATTTCTAATTTGTTAGTCTTACTTTACCTTGCGAAAGCTAATTGTCATCTTAAAATAAAACTATCGAGGCACACACAGTGAATTAGCACCAGACAGAACTCCACCATATTTGTAAACAATAAATTTCTATGCACTGGGGTATATTTTGGGTTTCTATCGACACCACTGGCATCAAACGGATTACTTACATTATATCTTATATTATTTTTTTATAAGTTTTAAATTTTTTGCCAAATTTAGACGTATATTATTGCGCCCTAACTAATCGAGAAATAAATTATTCAAAAACTTCTTTTGATACAAATATAACATTTTGTAGATATTAGCAGTGTTGTGTTAAGAGCGACCAGACATACCCCATCGCTTAAATTGTTTTATATTATACGTTATAATTATTAATAAAATATTTATTTTTATATTATAACACAGTACCAACCGTAAGAGCGACGTAGGAGACACTGGGCAATCGAAATTTGGTTTAGAAGTAAAGTTAATGGCTGAAGACCAACTTTTGGTGCTCTTTTATGGACATAGTCCGTCAGTTTAACATTAAAATGACTTTCTTGCTAGGCTGATGTTTTCCTAGTAGCACAAATTAAAATGTGTGTAAACACAATTTTCACGACTCATAATTTGAAAACTATAGGTAAGGTAAGGCCTAGCAATATACGTCCTCGACAGTTATTGTACAGAATTTAATGGAAAATGTTTTGTTTACCGTCAGTTTTGTTGTAAGTTCTACCGTTTTCATAAAGTGTAAAAAAACTGAAAATAGGGACACAATAGTGGGGGCATGGGGGGAAACAATCACTCGACGACCTATTTCCACTTAATTTTTTTTCGTACCTATATAAGCTACGCTTGCATGCAGCAAAGTCAATTGTCAGATAATCTATCACTTATAGTGGAAGGTGTGCGCAAAATAACCGCAAAGCGATGTACAGTTTAACCGTTTGGCACACACATACTAGAGGTCAAAACAAAATGTTTGATCAGCAGTTCTTAAAAAAAACCCTTAGCGGTAAGTAATATTTTTTTTGTATGGAGAAAAACATTTTTTTTTTCAGAATCCTATCGCGTGACCTCAAAAGGCGCAGTCAACGGGTTAAAGAGGTATTCCCCGTTGGACATATGGATATAATAACGTATGCGGAATGAAATCTGGACAAAGTTTTGAAGACGTAAAAAGTAAGTAAAGAAATAAACTCAAATTTTATATAAATGCCAATTATTGAAAGCTTATACTGCAACTGTTAATTAATCCCGTACTTTTAATGGGCATTGGATTCTTTATCTTAAAATAATAGTTAATCGAGGAGAACTACGTCGCGAAACAATATGTAATTTCTACAGTATTAATTCCCTATGGCTGAAAGCGAAGACCGTGGAAAATTTTGTGGAAATGGGATAGAGCTATAAAGAGCTATTTATAATAATTTTGCGTCCTTTTTCTTTACAAAAATTGCCACAAGAACGCCTGGATCAGGGAAACATTCCAGCATTAGCCAATTTGCTGAGAGAGATCGATTAAAGAAAATGACAGCCCGCTGAATCACAAAATCTTATAGAGAACTCACGAAGGCATTGAAATGTGGCAGTAAAACTGTTTTAAAATATCATGAAGACATAGGTATCAGTTAACCATTAAGAAAAGTTACGCCCATCGTCTCCAAAAATTAAAAAAAAATACCGAAAATACGGCCACATCGTTTGGTCAAAAAATTTAAAAACAGGTGTTTTTTTCATTTTTGGATTTTTTGAATGACTAATATTATGTTGTTTAAAATGGAAATTCGTGGCAAGGTAACTATTATTTTGAGAACACCAATAATCTTGGTCGAGAATGTGAAAAACGTCAATTATACGAAGCTTCCTTAAAAAGTTATCCGATGGAAGATAAATTTAGATCTTAAAAAATTTGTACATTGTTGTTGTCGACAGCGATGGACATAAAGTACCACAACTTTCGTTTGAAACCTCGCATTGGAGTAAACTGACTCTGGCATTTAATGTGATTAAATACATTATTAAAACCGGCCAAGTGCGTGTCGGACCACCATTAATGGAGGGTTCCGTAGCTTCAATTGAATAAGAACCAGACTAATGCCAAAAGGTCGTATCTGATGCCTATGGAAGAAGTTTTTTGGAAATAACTCAAAAATGGCTAGACCTATAATGTTCAAAATAATTTTCCTAAAAAGTTTATCATAATGCGCATCTTCTCAAATTTTTTCATATTTTCTGGACTTACGGTTCAAAAGTTACAGGGGGGGACGCTATTTTTCCGACTTTCGAAGCGATTATTTCCGAAAATATATATATTATCAAAAAATGATTTTACTACACCCATTTCATTTTGAAATACCTATCCAACAATATATCACACGTTAGGGTTGAAATGAAAAAAAAAATCACTCCCCACTTTACGTATAGGGGAGGTACCCTAATAAAACATTTTTTTCCACTTTGTCGGCGTGATTGATTACTACCAATTATTAATTGATTACTATTAATACCAACTTTCAGCTTTCTAGTGCTAACGGTCACTGAGATTATCCGCGGACGGACGGACGGACGGGCAGACATGGCGAAACTATAAGGGTTCCTAGTTGACTACGGAACCCTAAAAACCATGAAAGATTATAAAAATAACTATGTTATATTTATTTTATAAGAAATTGAATGTTGTCCAGATTTCATTCAGCATACGTTATGTACCATATCTGCATTACAGTTACCAGCACTAAGCGCCGGTTGCACCTAACCGTATGTTAACTTCAACGTCATTGTAAAAAAAAATCTTGTATGAAAAGTTTGACAGTTTTCTATGGGATGCCAGCTCCGTCGCCATATTCAACGTTGACCAGTTCGTTAGTTATGCTTGGTGCAACCCACCCTAAGTCTCGTAAAATAGGTACTGAAGTAGAACTGTGTCACTTTGACCTCTAGTATGCGTGTGCCAAAGGGCTAAACTGTACATCGATTTGCGGTTTTTCTTTAGGAATTGGGCTCGTACGCCGTCCACTATTGGTGTACGGCCTCAGTAACGGGCGTTCGGCGGCGCGTTCGACGACGCGACCGGCGATGCGTCGAGCTTCCAAGGGGTTTGAGCAGCGTTCACTGTTCATCCACGCCATTTCCATACGGTTGCATTGTTTACCACCAACACGTCGGCGGTCACGCAGTCGGTCGGCCACTCAGTTTGCAACCGTCGACTCGGGCTCGGACTCGGCGGCGTCGGTGGAGGCGGGCGTGGGCGGCGGCGGGCGGTTGCAGGCGCGGTAGTGGCGGTAGTCAGCAGTCAGTACTGCGCCGGGTCGGGCGAGGGCGGCGGCGCGCGCGCGTGCTCGGGCTCAGACTCGGCGGCGTCGGTGGAGGCGGGCGTGGGCGGCGGCGGGCGGTTGCAGGCGCGGTAGTGGCGGTAGTCAGCAGTCAGTACTGCGCCGGGTCGGGCGAGGGCGGCGGCGCGCGCGCGTGCTCGGGCTCGGACTCGGCGGCGTCGGTGGAGGCGGGCGTGGGCGGCGGCGGGCGGTTGCAGGCGCGGTAGTGGCGGTAGTCAGCAGTCAGTACTGCGCCGGGTCGGGCGAGGGCGGCGGCGCGCGCGCGTGCTCGGGCTCAGACTCGGCGGCGTCGGTGGAGGCGGGCGTGGGCGGCGGCGGGCGGTTGCAGGCGCGGTAGTGGCGGTAGTCAGCAGTCAGTACTGCGCCGGGTCGGGCGAGGGCGGCGGCGCGCGCGCGTGCTCGGGCTCGGACTCGGCGGCGTCGGTGGAGGCGGGCGTGGGCGGCGGCGGGCGGTTGCAGGCGCGGTAGTGGCGGTAGTCAGCAGTCAGTACTGCGCCGGGTCGGGCGAGGGCGGCGGCGCGCGCGCGTGCTCGGGCTCGGACTCGGCGGCGTCGGTGGAGGCGGGCGTGGGCGGCGGCGGGCGGTTGCAGGCGCGGTAGTGGCGGTAGGCGCGGCGCCGCGCGGGCGCCGAGGCGCCGCTGGCGGTGGCCGGCGACGGCGGCGGGTTGACAGTGGGCCGCGGGTAGCGGCACAGGCTGTCCGACGAGCTGTCGACGTTTATTGCTTTTCAGGTGTGTTAAAATAACGTCGGCGTCGACTGTAGGCAGTTTTCTATTTTCATAGTTGAATAAGTTCGTGTTATGTCCAAACAAAGTATTTACTTAACCCTTAAATACGAATACATGTATTTTCTAGGGCAGCCCCGGTTTTGGCCACATTAAGGAGTTTGTTTGTTAAGACGTCCGTCATTTTGTGTCAATAAGGATTTATGACACTGTTTATGTACCTACTGAGTCATTGAAAATAAAATACTATATTTATATGAATCTCCGCTGTTAAGATTCTGACATTAGATCTTATTTTTTTTCTTGAATGAGATGTAAAAAAAAGGGGTCCAGGAGCAAGCTTTGGCCACTTTTTTTCATGTCTTCTGACAACTGTATGACCACGGATATATGACAGATGACAGTGCCATCTGTCCTGCCATAATTTACTCTTATATTAACTACAAACCGTAAACTTGTAAATTGAAATATACCTTAATAAAATTGGGAAAGGCCAAAACCGGCACAGTGGCCACAACCGGGACATCTGCCGTAATTGCTCAAAGTGATATATAAATTTTGTTTTAATTATTTACTGTTTTTAGAAAATATATCTACTAAAACATAAAATTGGACTACAAAAACAGTGTTGGAAATTACAATTATTAGTAAAATATTAACGAAAATTCTTACTATCGTCAGTTATAAGAAAAAAAAAAAGATTCTCAGTTTTTGGCTTTTGCGAAAAATTTTGGCATTTTGATCTGAAAAGTACATGAAAAAACATAACTTCTGAAAATAAAAACCTGCACTAATGAATAATAATTATGACAATCATTTGTTTTTCTCGAAATAACATAACAGGACAAATTATGCAATATTGATTTGTTTAAAATTGAATGTTTGTCATGTAGGCCGCACCGTATACACGTACAGAATGCGTCAAGGCAAGGAAGCAGTGTGTTACTCACACGGTAGCGCTGGCTCCGACGGGGCGCGCGCGCGTGTCGGCGTGCTTGAGCGGCACGAGCACGCGCGGCGGCGCGGCGAGCAGCGCGGCGCGCCGCCGCCGCCGCCAGCGCCGCAGCGCCGCCCACGCCGCCGCCGCGCCGCCCGCCGCGCCCGCGATGCCGCCGCACACCAAGAACGCGCTCGACGACCGCGCGCCCGCCTGCGACGCAACACATCATTTATTATTAGGGTGGTAACCGAATGATTCTAGATGGAATTGTCGAAAGCAGAAAGTTTTACTTCGGGACTTTAGACTGGTGTGGAGATAAACATACTAACAGTCCCCACCCCCCGAGGTGAACCCAAAGAGCCCAAACCGTTTTTTGGATTTTTGCTTAAATTTTGTTGTAATTCATTATTGAATGTGATACACAATTCTGCTAACAAATTAAGCACAAATGTTTTTACAGTGATAGCACTCTCTGCTCCTTGAGTATATTTAAGGATGAAACATTATTGCTTTTATGATGTTTTTTGGAGAAAACTGGAAAATAAATTTGCTAAGTAAAAGCAACCCGTGCATGAGATAAACAGTAATCAGTAATAAGACCTCCTTGACCGAACGAGCGGAGCGTAAGCGAAGCAAGTTCTTACAAACGTCTGGCTACTAGGACGTCTCGGCTTTTCGATGGCTTTTTCATTTTGAGAGTTTGTTCCGCGATAACTGTAGTAACTAAACGCCAAACGCTCCCCCGGCTCTTTCTCTCTCTTGGGATCGGTGGTGGCAACTACACTGCTTGTGTGTTACTAAATAATAAAGTATATTAAAAAGTGAAGGTTGTATTAATTAATAACGCTTTTCTGATCTTAATGAAATTTATTGGGGTTGTAGCAGAGATACATATAATTTAAGAGTTCGTATATGAACAGGATCGACCAAGGGGTCATGGAGCTAGAAGGCGCGAAAAAATCATCATAAGGGTCTTGTTATATTGGTCAGCTCGTTTGCAAGGAAATCGCGAGTTCTGTGTTCGAGGCGGACTACTAGTCATCTCTTAATTCTGTCACTTGACTGGCCACTTACCTAAATAAATGTCAATAGTCGGTAGTCTGATATTTACCAGTCGCTTTTCGGTGAAGGAAAATATCGTAAGGGAACCGGACCTAATCCCGATAAGACCTAAGTTTCCCCTCTGGATTGAAAGGTCAGATGGCAGTCGCTTTCGTAATATTTAGTGCCTACGCCAATTCATAAAATTAGGTTGTCAAGCAGACCCCAAGCCGGGACAAACGCTAGAAGGAAGAGTTAACATGAAAACTCCACTGATATTGTAATAAAATAAACGGAAATGCAGCATTTTCGCTGAGGCGGAGATGAGAGGAAACGTACGAGAACAAACTAATAGCTTTGTCCACTTTAAGATTGAAGGCTACTTACACACAGTACTAACACGCAGTAAGAAAAGGTTTTTTTTGCGTAGCCGAGCCTCTCTTTTACCGCCTATGTATCACAATGCAAACTCTATCAATACTAAAAATAAAAATAAACCATTTATTTCGGACGAAGGAATCCATACAAAAATACGGAATACTGCTTTTGCTCCCGTCTTAAACATTCAACCTAACCTAATCATTTTTGGTATGAATAAAAATCGTTCAGTGTGTTCTCTCTTCGTGCTGTAGCTCCCCCCCCCCCCCTCAATATAGACATTAATTAACTTTAACCTAATTAATTTAACTTTAATTACCGAATACTTAACAAATACTATGTAAGTAAACAAACGAAAATCTAACTAACATCTACCTAACATAACCTTAAACGTAGTGGCCAAACGCGTGATCAGTCTAGGGAAAGGAACCTATGTTGTACCGCAGTAACCCATTTTCTTTTAACGTGAGATCAGTTATTCTTCGGACTCCGGTGGAAATAGCAACCTAACCCCTTGTAACCTCTAGAAGGATTATAAAACCGCATAGAATGTACCTGAATTACCTAATGAATAAGTAATAGAATGAGAACACAAGAAACAGTCTCTTGGTATAAAAATTTCAGAATGATAAAGTTCTATTGTAAAATGTAAGGTAAAAATGCTTAAAAATAAATTATATTTTTTGGTAATGGTCCCCATGCAGCAAACTTCCTGGAATAAGTCCATATAACGCCTATATATAAAGACTGTGTACGATAAAATCCGGCCATGCATGATCTGGTATATCTTTTTTTCGGTACCACATATTCAAGCATTTCTTTTATTTTAATAATCTGGAATTATAGTAATATACACTAAAAATAGAATCATATTACAATTGTATGGGCTTGTGTGAGTTTTTGCCAAATACATTCCATCATATCTTGAATTTTCTGTCCAGCATTTTTTGATAATCTTCACTCACTTCCTGCTACAATGCCACAATTGTATTTATATTTTCACAAGCTGTTTTATGCTCATTAGAATGTTATCTTACAAAAAAAATACGATTTGAAACTCTTTTCTACTTGAGGCAGTCAGGAAAACTTTCTGCTCCAAGCACTAAAAGTAGTTTTTATATGGGAGGCATATTTTTGTAAAAAAGTCAAGCACACCAAAGCTAGAACACCTCAGAACTATTTACATCTAAGTACAATTAGAAAAATGTAAGCTATTATGAAAAGATAATGTAATAAGGTATAATTTGGTTTATCTAATAAAAAATAAAAAACTATTTTTCACAGGAAAATTTGGTAAACACTGTCAGAACACCGTGGACAAAAAAATATAGGCACTGTGGAATATATAGTGATCAAAGTCACAGATAACGTAACGTTATATTATGTTTGTAATTTTATTATGTAGCTTGATGACCACAAATTATTTAAAAGAAGTGTTGCTTGAATATGTGGTACCGAAAAAAAGATATACCAGATCATGCATGGCCGGATTTTATCGTACACAGTCATTATTAATGAATTTACTCCTATCATCTGAGTGCTATGCTAAGCGTGAATATCACACTAAGGTACTGCATCCTTGCCCGATGAGGTATTAAGGCACCTTACTACCGAATAGTTAAGTCATTCGGGCTTGCCTATCCCTACCTGCCTAACCCTAGGAGTGTAAGACCCTTCGAGCGACTCTACTAACGGTTTGGAAGCTTAGGTGACGTTGTGATGAAGAAAGCCGCCAAAATATTCATCGTCAACCTTTTAATCTCATTTAACAACATGAGAGCAAATCTAAACGCCAAAAACCCTTGTCCATCCCATAAACTGAGTCATTATTTCTGAGTTTTCTAACATATAGAACCAAGAACCAACCTTAGTTGTTGACCACAAATTTTATGAAGTCAAACTAACCAATTTAAGCATTATGTAACTTTGAATTATACAATGGACTGCTCTGCTTGCCACTGGACCAAATCAGACTACTGTTTCAGAATGATTTGTTATTCAGAGTTATATGAATACTATAAAACCAATGAAATGTATATTTATACCTTTATCTACACTCGCATTGTAAGTCCTCTAAAACGTGTTCAAAAACGGTAGGCAATTACTATTTACCACAACCGATTTTACTATGATAAGCTTTTTATCTGTGACAGTAACGTAATTTTAACTTTACATGCTCAAATATTGATACGTTATGAGTTTTGATAACGTAATATAGACCTGCACGCGCCCGCGCGGCCGCCGACACGCTCCCTCCCGACCGCCGGCACGCTCCCCCCCGACTGCCGGCACAATCGAGTAGGCCATGGCGGTGCAATGGCGACCATTCTATGGTTTCCGAACACGGCATTTAGTATAAATAATATGAGTGTCGATAAAGCAGTGTATGCAACTGTACGTAATTAGGCCTTAAAACACTCGTGTGATCTTAGTATGAAACTCACCTGCGGCTCGTTTCATAAAACCACACTCGTATTTTAAGGACCCTTATTACGTAACAGTTACATAAACTACTATTATTACACCAGAAAACTCACAAATTGACTAGAAAATATCGCAAAAGATTAGGATACTGCTTTTAAAACGTTAAAATCAGGATAATATCCGGAAAACCGCTATTCAAAAAGAATAATGCTTTCAAAAACATGAAAGGCTTTAAGAAAATGCCTACTTCCCCATTGTGTGTGAATTTAATCTATCACTAACCCCATCTGCTTAGTATTTCTGGAATATCTGTCGTACTTACTATAGCCCAAATATTCCAGACAATACTCAAGTGTATCCCTAATCCTAAGCTGTAATAAGTTCGGCCAATGAATCCGAGATTGCAAAGCTATCAATATGGTGTAACGTTGGTTTCCCCTTCCTCGGCTAAAACGCCAGGGTGGAGGAAGTAAGTCCGGTCCCTATCTGGTGTATATAAATAATATTTACATATATTTAACAAGACCCGAGCACGATCTCTGTAAGGCTTCGACAAGTCTTGTCACAAGCTGGCCAGCAACTTAACATCGAATTGAGGCCCTTATCTAACCTTACAGTTGGCCTCTCGTGTTCAGTGTGGCACCACATAGTGATGTAACGTTACTGTGTTGGTAAAAAGCAACGCCGAGCTTCCACAGGCTCGTAACAAAACTAGAACTCCACCTCTGTCTCAGTTGACACCCGTTAGGTTAAAACAAAGCTGAATAACCATACTTTTTGGTTTACACAGTAACTGGTTCTATTATTTAAATAAACACTCAAGAAAATTTACATGATAACTAAACTCCCATTAACATAAGTTAAAAACAATTAAATCCACAAGAAATAGTAAACAAAACTTTCACAGCCGCAAAACATCTAGATCTACATTTCCGATACACTTTCAAAGGTTCTCGGATCCGCAAAGCCTAGATTTAGCTCTGAGCCGAATCAAAATCATATTGATTAAAACTCTAGCTCAAAGCTTCGCGACATTGAAAATTTCACTCACACGTACCAATACTAATGAGTTCCAAAACCAGTCACTTATCCGTTCGACAATTAAGAATTGAATGCCCGAGCGCGTCCCTTACACCCCTATTTATAACTTCTTATGCGTACATAATGAAGACGTAATGCAGACGGAATGACGACAGCTTGCTCAAGTCAAAAAGGTCTTAAATCCTCTTGCCCTTTAGTTAATTTTAAATCTTATTCCTTCCGTTTAAGGTTCGGACTCAATTAACATCCATTCTTTTCCAAAATATGCTATTAAATTAATGTTAACATTTATTTGACTCAAGTCAAATTGATCGTAACTCTCTTTGGCCTTCTGTTTATTATATGTCTTCTGCTATTGACTTAGGGTTCAATTTTATTTGTTACCCCGTCAAAATTAATAACTTAAATCTATGTTCCCACGCAAAACTTTTGACGGAGAGCCAACCACGTCAATCACGACCTGACAATGAAAACAATGAAGTCTCCCAATTAGTCCACCACACTATGCCCACCTTTATATCTGGAATATCTGGCAACTGTAAAGTGGTGGAGGCCAAAGAATGCAATCCACTTTAGTAAAACAAACCCTGAAGTTCCGGGTTTGATGCAATATTATAGATACATTATTAGTTCCTTAAATACTATGTAAGACCTTATGTAACACATTATTATGAAGCAATTAATGAATAAATGAAAGAATTATGAATTATTATGAGAAATTATATGAACCTCGGTGGCTTTTGTTCCTATTTTGGTATTATTAATTTCCATATCAACAATTTCGATAGTCTGTCACTTCGACCTCCACTCATCAAAAGCCGCCAGATGCCCAGATCCAGTATCAAGGATAATATAGCAATTAAACCAGACGGGCCCTGAACGCTTCAACCCGGTCAGCTCCCAGTCTATCAGAATAAAAACAAAACAATTCCTGGTATTTTTAAATACCTAACCTCCATTCATGGGAAACAAATCAATAAAAATATCCTTGACTCAAATGAAAAGGATCGTAATTCTCTTTGGCCTTCTGTTTACTTTATGTCTTCTGCCATTGTCTTAAGGTGTAAATTTATTTGACAACGTCTCACTGATCTGCGTTTTAATAATATGAATTTTATTGTTAGTCAATTTCTCCTCCGAAGTTGCTATGGGAACCAAACAAGGTTGGGGGCGTCCATTAATCGCGTCATATTGTATAGGGGGGGGGGGAGGGGGTCAAGAAAAATCACCAATGATCACCACAGGGGGGAGGGGGGTCTGGACACGTATTACGTGTAATTTTTTTGTTCCGTCGTGCTATACTGTATTTCAATAAAATAAAAATTATCAACTTTTAAATGAACCAATCTGTGAAAACTAGAGTAAAATTTGCCTCGCAGTTGGACTTCTGCGTTTCGTTGAGCGGGCGAGGCGTCGCTATGCTTTATGCACGGGGTCACTTAGATTGATCTCATTTTTATCAAAATCAATTTCTAATGACGGGATCCATGAGGAATCAAGGGAACCCCTGATAGTTAAAGCAATGACGCGTAGTTTCAGTGACCGCGAGGCAACCGGATGGCTCGCGGTATTTAAGCTTCTGAAGTGATGAGGAACCGCCCTGTGCAACCCGAACTGACCCAACTTTGACTGGAGCGGAAATAAAGGCCCCCCCCCCTTTATTTCCGCTCCAGTCCAAGTTGCAAATTTTTTTTTATCGCGAGGCAACCGATTGAAACAGCGGTTGCCTGAAAGAATGTACCCTGGTTACATAACAAAATTTAATGCTATCCCTCCTGGTTGGACTGACCCTGTACGAGAGTAAAGAAAAAAAAAAAAAATTGTCAGGCAGCCGCTTGAAAATTAGCATCCCCCCGTAAGTCTAAAAATTGTGCCCTGTCACTTTTGAACAGGAGATCCCAAAAATATGAAAAAAATCGAGAATATTTATCGGTTTAGGAATTATTAAGTTATCTCCAAAAAACGTCTTTCATATGCAGATACGACCTTTTGATATTACTTTTTCGATAGTAGGTACAAAACCCTCCATTATGCTTGGTACGATACGCACTTGGCCGGTTTTTTCTATTAAATATTATTTTAATGAAAATAGTGAGATGTGCATACATGTATTTTAATTTTTTTACCCTTCACACACGTGAACGTACTACACACGTACGTTACGTTTTCACGTGTTAGAAAACTGTACTTACTTTAGTTAGCAAAAAATTACACGTCATATTGGACGAGGGGGGGAGGGGTCCTGAAAATATCACCAAAGATCACCATGGGGGAGGGGGGGGGTCTAAAACAAGCCAAAAACGTATGACGCGATTAATGGACGCCCCCATTATGTACATGGTAATAATAGTACATAATATATCTATTTTTGATGTACGAAATGTTGCCGCTTGATGTTTCTTTGGATTAATTGGTTATTGTATTGAAGTAATAATTTGTCACGCCCGGCCAATTACTAAGCAAGTTTCGTGATTCTTAACCTTTATCTTTGAATGAAAAAAGATAATAATAAAGATCCCTAATGTTCATATTTTAATAGTCAACCATGTCCATAGTACATATTACAGTAGATAGATAGTACATGAACGAGGTATGTATTTAGTTACAGTGCGGGGGGCTCCGCCCCCCCGAGCCCCCGTTTCCTCCTTGTCACATGGTTAACTTTATCAATACTCTTTTTGCTCCCGTCTTAAACATTCAACCTGACCAGTTTTGGTGTGAATAGAAACAGTTTAGTTTGTATTTTTGCCCCCCTTTTACAACCTGTCTCGTGGTAAACTCTATCAATATTATCTTTCTCCCGTCTTAAACATTCATTTTTGGTATGAATAGGAAACGTTCAGTGTGTTTTTTCATTGTGCGGGGGACTCCGCCCCTGAGCCCCCCTTTCACACTTATCACGTGGTTAACTTTATCATTACTCGTTTTGCTCCCGTCTTAAACATTCAATCTCCCGCAACCCGAGCCCCCCTTTTACCACCTGTCACGTGGTGAACTCTTTCTAGCGCGCAGAGGCATAGGCAGAGGCAGGGGCGCGGGTCGTGCGCGTCGAAAGCGGCGAAGACGGCGTTCTGCTTATCTCAGAACAGCTGCGCGGCTGCTGTGTCTCGAGCGTGGCGAGGACGAGCGTCCTGCTGCTTACCGACCGCGCCGCGACCGCCACTCGTCCTCGACTCGTCTTCCAACGCGCTACTTAACCTCACTTCTTTTTGCACATTTTATGTATACTGGTTAATAAACCAATTTTTGATTTAAAAGTAGTCGCCTTCATTTTGCACCCATCGAGTCAATCCCAGCAAGAAGTACCGGCGTTCACATTTTTGGTTTGCACGGAGATTGGAGAGGGCGCGCGGCGAGTGCGCTCCGCCTTGCGCGTCACTGTTGCACAGGCTGTGCGTGTCATCTACAGCCAGCTGTCGCTGTCTTAGCTTTGAGTCAGGTTGTTCCAGAAATGAATTGTCAGTCAGCCAGTCGGTCAGTCGGTCGATGGCTAGCCAGCACAGAGGTTGGAAGCTTCGACAGCCACCTTCCAGCTTCATTATCAAATCCTGGTTACCATTTAGGACCAAAGTACTCGTCAAGACGAATCAATCGAGCCCTAACTCGATCGGGTTGTGTTGTTTTATCGTAATTACGAGTTTCTATGGCTATTGGCCACCTTCCACAAATTTAACTTGCAAGATTTGATAACACACAGAGGGACAGGTAAAACTAAATAAAAGTTTATAAAAATAGGTATGTAAATAGGTCCTTTAGTGAGAGTTCGTTTATCAGACACTGGTTCTCAATCCCGATAGTTTATTCGTGACTCGCAGTGTTGGTTGCTTCGTCGCAGTCCGTTCTAAAATATGTATAGTCTGGCAAACAAGAATCTGCAGTAACAGTAGAAGTAATAAAGCTATATCTACTCATCCCTTTTCAGTGGTGAGGGTAATATAATAAATAGACGGTATGATTCTGTCTATGCTCGAAGTGAGGGAGTATACCTAGTCGGTTACTAAGTTCTGTTACTAGAGTTTTCACTAAATAAATAGGAATAGGTAGCAACATTTTAATTATTCATGTTCATAATTTAGAAGCTTATTTAATAGTCAATAAATTACAATATATTTAATTGAAAATTAATTACGCAGCTTTTCATAATTCTATACACGGTGCTCGTGAGGATTGCGAGAGACTTTAACAGTGCATTCCTGATCATAATTGGAGACTAAAATGTCGTATAAACTTTTCTGGAATTCGCCTAGTTTCAGAGTTACTATCAATTAAATAAAAAAATATTTTTTATTGTGACTCAGTGCAAAACACTTTTTTGATGGCGATTTCACCCTTTATGGGGTCTAGTCTAGACATTCTTATAGACAGATATCAAAGTGCCAAGGAATACTTTACGTAAACTATTTTTACGAAAAAAAATATACTAACTTTTTTTTCGTAAAAATAGTTAACGTATTTTTTAATCGACAGTTTTACCAATAACATTTATGTTTTCATGTTCAAAATCATTAAAAAATCGAAAAAAATATTTTTTTTGGCGATTTTGACGTAAATTTATATAACATTTATTACTCCTTATGACCTCAGAAATTCGTGGTTAAAATCTCTCGCAATGCTCACGAGCACCGTGTATAACACTCGGAAAAAGGCGTGAAAAATATATGTCAAAATTACACTCCTTGTTCATGTTGATTTTAAATCCTATTTATTTTAATCACGTTTAAGACGCATCCGTCTTGAACAATTCGGTAGCTATATTCTTTAGGTTCAATTTGGTATATGTATAGTTCACGTGGGTCTATCTGATAAAATACTAGACTATACGTTGCAAGTCTGCTTGTTCCATAGCAGTCTAAATCTATATCTTTTGTGCAAAACTTAAAAATAGGCAATGTTTCAAATGGGAATATCTGTTAGATAAAATCGCAAGAAAATTAAATGGTGGTCACGCAATTACCTCTAATAAACAGGTTTCTTATAAACAAGCAACTGTTTGCGTCTTCAGACAATCTTGTGCTTTACAAGGATTTTAAATAAATTTCCCATCTGTATTGTATATTATTATATCATACTATGTTCATTAGAAATTAGGCTATTAAATAATTACTTAAAATTTTTATTTAAAATGTTATTTTATATTTTATCAGTCAGAAATCTGGTAACAGAACTTAGTAACCAACTAGGTAGTATAATGATTGCGTACCGGCGGGCGCGGGTCGCAGTGCGCGGGCGCCTCGTCGGCGCCGTCGGCGCAGTGCGCGCGCCCGTCGCACAGCAGGCGCGCGCCCAGGCACAGCCGCGAGTCGCATCTGCAATACACATCAGCTTACAGTGCGTGTACACCATTACCAGCACATCACCTGCAACTCTTCTTACTGTCGCGGCATAAACATGCATTAGGCGGGTCTACACCTGACACACCGCATCGCGAAGCATTGCGGCCTCGACCGAGGCACGGCTATACTAGCCGAGCTGCCTCGCGCGGCAATATCCTCGCGAGGCGGTGCGTCAGGTGTGAACCCGCCTATTGACGCACGTTACTTTGCGTCTGCATCGATACAAATGCATTACTTAAGCAATAGAATGTAGGTGTGCAAAGCAGGAATGTTACCGGTATTACTAAAAATTGAAATAGCGCCCGACTTTCGCAATGCTTACGTGATATACTGAAATGTAATTTAAGTAAACGTAATACATTATCAGAATATCCAAATTATATTCAAAAATATTCATCAACAACCGAGATACCGAAACTGAATACCGGTATTCCATCCCTGGCGCAAATCTTGTAGTTCCGTCCGATTTGCATGCGTATCGATATAACTCGCGTCGACGACGTGTTAATGAATCTTATGATTATGACCGCTGTAACCAAATCGTTAACACTTTCCCTAAAATTATCTTTAGTTTTGATAGTACGGTGGCCCAGTCGCCGAGCGACTCGGCGCACGAGCCGTCGGCGCAGCGCAGCCCGCCGCGCAGGAGGCGCCGGTTACCTGAAGCCGTCCGGCAGCGGCGGGTCGGGCAGCGCGCAGTAGGCGCCGGTTACCTGAAGGAGTCCGGCAGCGGCGGCTCGGGCGGCGCGCAGTAGGCGCCGGTTACATGAAGGAGTCCGACAGCGGCGGGTCGGGCGGCGCGCAGTAGACGCCGGTTACCTGAAGGCGTCCGGCAGCGGCGGGTCGGGCAGCGCGCAGTAGGCGCCGGTTACCTGAAGGCGTCCGGCAGCGGTGGGTCGGGCGGCGCGCAGTAGGCGCCGGTTACCTGTAGCCGTCCGGCAGCGGTGGGTCGGGCGGCGCGCAGTAGGCGCCGGTTACCTGAAGGCGTCCGGCAGCGGCGGGTCGGGCAGCGCGCAGTAGGCGCCGGTTACCTGAAGGCGTCCGGCAACGGCGGGTCGGGCGGCGCGCAGTAGGCGCCGGTTACCTGAAGGCGTCCGGCAACGGCGGGTCGGGCAGCGCGCAGTAGGCGCCGGTTACCTGAAGGCGTCCGGCAACGGCGGGTCGGGCGGCGCGCAGTAGGCGCCGGTTACCTGAAGGCGTCCGGCAGCGGCGGGTCGGGCGGCGCGCAGTAGGCGCCGGTGGCGCAGTCGCCGAGCGACTCGGCGCACGAGCCGTCCGCGCAGCGCAGCCCCGCTGCGCAGCCGCAGCCCGCCTCGTCCTCGCCGCCGGGGCAGTCGGCTTGCCCGTCACATCTACACAACCAAACATTGGACACCTGTCTTTCCGGATAGAGTACTATATCATCAGGTGGCAACCAAAACTCACGAATTGCAAAAAAAATATTAAACTAAAATGAGCCGTGTTTTGTTTATTTATTTACCAACCAACCAATACGGTTCATTATGGCTATAAACTTGTTAGTTAGTTAGTTTTGTTTGTCACCCGACAAATACGTGCGTTGATCACGGACGGTGAGAAACTGGACAGTACTTTTATTCCATTTCCCTAACCACAGTTGAACCTTATTACTGTAAGGAGTTAGTTCATAAGTAAGTAATCTTTCAAACCTTGCTATTTGTATAACTATAAATTACGTGTTTATTGCATAAAGTTTAGTCTTTAATAAGCTATTACAGTGTTTACTTGAACACCCAAGTTCCCGTTCCACACACACAGACGACCCTGCCGTGAGGTGTCGGATTCTGGCGCCGCCGCAAGTGCGGAAAGTGCATTAATCGGACGTCAACCAACACTCTCGTATATCGCAATTATTTCATAAACATGTGCAACTCAAGACTAGAGAAGGGAAATGTCATCATCAGCCAAAACGCTGCGGGAAAATCAAGCAATGATGCCGCTTTTCACGAGATGAAATATCACTTGTCATCGATCAGTATTGTCATCAAACTTTGACATCGGATTTAACAGCCCTGACCGCATATTTCAGTGCGTGGAGACTTATACCAAGCATTAGCAAGACCGAGGTAGCCTGCTTCCACCTAAACAATCAGTAAGACAATTATAAACCAGCTGTCTACATGAATGGTGATGCTCTAAAGTACAATCCCTGCCCAAAATATCTAAGTCACTCTGGATAGGTCACTGACCTATAAGACTCACCTAACAAAACTCTCGCAGAAGATCGCGACGAGGAACAATCTCCTACACAAACTTTGCGGTACCAGCTGGGGCGCTTCAGCTAATTGCCTACGCACCACAGCAATCACACTCATCTACTCGGCGGCAGAATACTGTGCCCCAGTGTGGCTTGAAAGCACACATACCCACAAAGTAGACGTAAAACTAAACGAAACTATGCGCTGCATCTCTGCTACTATCAGATCTACACCCGTCAACTGGTTACCGTCACTTTGCCACATTGCCCCACCTCATCTTCGAAGGCTCCAGGCACTGAAGAGGGAAACAGAAAATTACTAAAAACCCAGCTCTGCCAGCTTACAATAAGTTCTGCCATCCACCCCCTCAGCGACTAAAATCCCGGAATCCACCCTGCGCTACAGCCTAGAATCTGAAGAATTTCAGCATCTCAGATAGGTGGAAGGTGGTCTGCTGACACGGCCGGGAAATTCACCCTTGTAACCGATCCGACACAAAATTTAAAGGGGTTCGATCTCCCCCGCAAACTTTGGTGTCGCCTGAATAGGTTGAGGACTGGTCATGGATGTTGCAGCTCTCTTACCTACAAATGGGGTTGGAAGGTTCTCCACTCTGCGAGTGCGGTGGGGAAGAGCACACCATTGAACATATCTTCCGGCGATGTCCCCTTCACTCTTATTCTGGACCAGCTGAAGATTTGGCCTCCATCACTCCTGACCTGATTACCTGGCTTGACAACCTCAAGGCTATACTCTGATTGTCCTTTAAATGGGCATGCCATACGATTGATAATAGTATTGTCATTATAGTGATTTGCTCCTTTTTGGCCATTATGATACTCTACAGCTGCTATAAAATATACAAGAAGTGCCACGACAGATGATCAAGAGATTTGATTGACCAATACAACCTTCGCCGGTCTTTTAATCGCAATCTTCCTGAGGCTAACTGACCCCTCCCGCTCGAGGTGTTTCCTATACAACGGATAGGGCGAACGAGTGACCCGGCATATCCAGCATCAGGACATTACGGCGAACCCAGAGTATCAACGGTAAAGTACGCGTAAGTATTCGAAAGAGAGTAAAGCTAATTATGTGCAGTGAAATTACTGTAACTTTTGAACCGTGGGTCTTAAGTACATAAATAAGTACTTTCAATGAAAACTATATTGAATGAAATCGGTTGAGGCGTTTTTTAGTTATAACTCACAGACGCCTAGTAAAAAGGAAGTGCCGCATAGTTAAATGACGTAAGTGCTCTTGGCCGGTTTTTTCCCTTTGAGGTACGACACCCCAAAAATACCTACTATCATTTTATGACTCTGACACTTCACCAAATGTACACGGCTAGAGTTGTGCCGGCGAGAACGTTCTCGCTCTCGAGAATTCCTTCTCCTGAGAATTTCCGCACTTTCTCGAGAACGTTCTCTCTAGACGAGAATTACTGAGAAAGTACCTAAAATCTGCGCAAATTCAGATTTTTAATTTTTTGTATATCTTTTTTTAGACATAGGGAAGTGGGTGGCGCTGCTGTGCACCGAACAATATCAGCTCCGTGTATTTCTCGTTCTTAAAAATGTAAAAAGCTAATAAATCTCCTTAAAATCTCACCTTGGACAAAAAGTGAAGTGCAAAGTTGTTATAACAATAAAAAGTTACTCGAAATATCGTGAAAAAAGGCATAAAAACAATAAAAAAGTGTTACGTCGAAGTTTGTTTACAGTGCAAAAACTAAGTACTTTTATCGAATGTGATTCCAGTGCTTCATATTAATAACTTTCTTGGAGTGTATACGGACTAAAGTGGCTATAAAAGAAGTGACAAATAGACAATTCATCACAATTCATCACAATTATAACCTAAAAGACAATGATTTAGCGCATCCTTCTTGCATAAACGTCACAGGCCGGTGTTCACGTTAATTAATTGCAGCACCATCTAGCGCCGAGTACCGAAAAACGAATAGTACTACTACTCACTCATAGAGGGCGCAAAAGTAAAGACCGATCAATCAATATTGCTACTCGCCACTAGAGGGCAGCTAAGTAAATAGTCTTCTGTAAAAACAAAGCTGAAAGAAAAAAATGGAGGGACTGGAACGTATTCTAAAAAATATCCAAGAGGACCTGAACCTTCAAAAACTAGAACTTCAGGAAATGAAGGAAAGTATTACCAAATCAATAAACGATAATACAAACAGCAAATTTCGGCAAATCGAAAGCCAATACACAGAATTAAGAGAGAGGCTAGACAGCCAAGAGTTGAGATTAGAGCGAATGGAAAGAGAGTCGACACAAAGGAATTTAACAATATTCGGAGTAGAGGAAAGAGAAAGAAACTATTTTGAACTACAAAACACAACCATTGAAATTATAAATAACATAGCTAAAATACACTGCGCAAAAACTGAGATAGAGCTGGTGAAGAGACTGGGAAGAAAGGGAGATCACCCCAGACCCATCATGGTTGTTCTAACTACCATGGGAAAAAAGATAGAAATTCTTAAAAATAAATCCAACTTCGAAAAAACTAATTACTACATAAAACAATACTTCCCGGCCAAAGTGGTGGAAGAAAGAAAAAAACTAATTATAGAAATGAAGGAGAGGAAAGAAAAGGGGGAAAATGTCACACTGAGATACAACAAATTGGTACCTGCCAAATCGAACCATACAATAAATGGAAAAAAGAGCAACAAAAGCGAGTGGAAGGGCAATAAAAGGAACTTATCATTATCGCCTGAAAATATAAGTTCAAACGACAAGCAACATAACTTTAATAAACCGGCCCAACAAGTCCCAAAGAGAAACAAAATGGACATAACTCAATACATGACACCGCCTAGAATCGACATGACTACACCGGCCACCTCTGACGCCCCCGCCCCTTCATCACCACAACAATAGCAACTAGCAGCGACCCCTCCACAACCTCCAATACGGCTTGTCACCGCGGAAACCAACGACTACGACCCTCCAGAACAACAAATATATACCTGTACGTTCAACGTCAGATCTCTATCATCAACAGAGAGGCTTATAGAATTCAAAGAAGCAATATCGCAAATGAAATACGACATTATTGGCTTGGCAGAAATAAGAAGAACAGGAAGTAAAGTACTTGAAGACGCAGACCACATACTATGCCACATAGGGGAAAAGAAAGGTCACTACGGCGTAGGATTTATAATAAAAACTAAATATAAAAGAAACATCGAGAACTTTTACCCTGTCTCAGATCGAGTATGTGCTCTCCATATGAAATTCGGGAAAATGTCATTGTCATTAATTCAAGTCTACGCCCCTACCCTAGACGCGAGCACAGAAGATGTCGACAAATTCTACCATAACATAGATGCAGCATTACAGACATGTGAAAATAATATAATCTTGATGGGAGATTTTAACGCTAAAATCGGAACGCCTAAACCATATGAAAGTTCTATCATGGGAAAGTTCGGTTATGGGGAGAGAAACGCGAGAGGAGAGAGACTCGTACAGTTCGCCCTGCAAAATAATCTCACCATAATGAACACAATTTTCAAAAAGAACTTAAAAAACAGATGGACTTGGATCTCACCAAACAAACTAGTAAAAAATGAAATAGACTATATTCTAACAAACATTCCAAAAAGATTTACAAATATTGAAGTAATATGTAACCTCAACTACCCTAGCGACCACCGACTCCTACGAGGGACTTTAAAATTAACAAACATAAAAAAATGCAGAGCGAGTTATAGTATAAAGAACAACCAAATTAAATGCCAAAATGAAGAAGTTCAATTCCTACACCACCTCAAAGAAAACATGGCCACCAACCCCCCCTGTACACAGACAAATAATGTTGAATTATACTACAGAAAACTTGAGAATAATATAATTTCAAGCATAACATCAATAAAAACACAAGATAAAATTAAAAAACCAAGCGTCATTACAGAACAAACAAAGAAACTACTGAAAAAAAGGCAAGAACTACAAAAAATAAAACCAAAAACAAAGGAACAAAAAAAAGAATTAGCTTTTCTATACAAAACAACAAGCAAGCACATAAAAAATGACTACTACCAGCATCGACTTCAAACTATACAAAAGCATATGGAAAGCTCAGGAAGTTCGAAAAAAGCTTTTAAAGAACTCAACAAGATAAAAGAATGGATACCGGCTCTAACAAAAAATGGGAAAAAGACTAAGGAAAAACAGACGCGATTAGACATTGTTAATATAGCTACTGACTTCTACCGAAAGCTCTACTCTTGCCAACAGCCCGAGCAAACAGACATAGAATACGAAAGCAGTATAATACCGCCGCACAATTTTAGCCCCACAGACATAATTAAAAAAATAGAAAAATTAAAATCAGATAAAAGCCCTGGCCCGGACTCTATTTCCAACGAAACGCTTAAGTTAGCTAGACATATTATAGCGACGCCTCTTACGCACCTATTTAATAAAATCTTACAAGAAAAAAAAGTACCAACTAAATGGACCGAATCGAACATAATACTTCTACACAAAAAAGGCAGTCACGCAGATATAGCTAACTATCGCCCAATCAGCCTGCTACCAAGCATTTACAAACTTTTCGCTATGTGCTTAGAGGAACGAATAAGCCACAACATAGAGCAAAATCAACCAGTAGAGCAAGCGGGGTTCCGTAAAAGTTTTAGTACTATGGACCATATCCACACAGTTGACCAAGTTATTGAAAAATATACGGAATTCAAACGACCGTTATACCTGGCGTTCATAGACTACGCAAAAGCGTTCGACTCTATATCACATTACGGCATTTGGAACGCACTAAGAGCTCAAAACGTACATGAGACGTACATACAAATATTAAAAGATATTTACAGTAAAAGTACAAGCAAAATCAAACTGGATCGAACCGGTGAGCCCATAGACATAAAGCGTGGTGTAAAACAGGGCGACCCATTGTCGCCAAAACTATTTATTGCAGTTCTGCAAAATATTATGAAGGACCTAGAGTGGACCCACAAAGGCTTATTAATAAATGGAAAATATTTAAGCAACTTACGGTTCGCAGACGACATCGTGATTTTCGCGGAAACGGCACGCGACTTAGAGACAATGATAAATGACTTAAACCACGTCAGCAAAAACATAGGCTTAGAGTTAAACATACAAAAAACAAAGATTATAACAAACTCTATTTGTAGAGAAATAAAAGTGAACTCAAGAGCCTTAGAATATGTTCAAGAGTATGTCTACTTGGGCAAATTAATTTCTTTTAACAAAAATAGGAAAACCGAAGAAATTTCGAGAAGAATTGCCATTACATGGAACAAATTTTGGAAATATAAAGAAATTTTAAAATCAAACATGTCCATGAAGCTAAAGAAAAAAGTTCTCGACACCTGCCTTTTGCCTAGTCTGACTTATGCATGCCAGTCGTGGATATTCAACAACGACGCGAGAAATAAAATACAACGCTGTCAACGTGCCATGGAACGAAGTGTTTTAAACTTTAAGCTTATTTACAAAAAAAGGAATACAGACATAAGGAAGAAAACTGGAATAATAGACGCCCTAACTTTCGCACAAAAATTAAAATGGAAGTGGTGCGGCCATACAGCGCGAATGCACAAAGAAAGGTGGGCAAAAATAAGTACTCTATGGCGCGGTCCTTCGGGAAAAAGAAAAAGAGGAAAGCCCAAGGAAAGATGGCTCGATGAAATCGTGTCCACAGCTGGCAAAGACTGGTTACAGAAAGCTCAAGACAGGAAATACTGGCAAAAACTGGAGGAGGCCTTCACCCGACGAGGGGTCCCTGCGATCATAATAACATAAATTTTATTATTATTACTATTTTATTACCTTACTGTACCGCAGAGAACTAATAAAGGCTTTTTATTTTTTTTTTTATTTATTATTTTATATCTTTTTGAAGGTGTTTGAAAAATATTTACAATCATTATAAACCGAAAAAATCGGCCAAGAGCATGTTGAGCAAAAGGTAGTTTATTAAGGGATATGTTGCGGCGCTTACGTCATTTTACTATGCAGCACTATTACGTCCTTTACTATGCGTTTTTGAGTTATAATTCAAAAACGGCTCAACCGAATTCCTTAAATATAGTTTTCGTTGAAAGTACTTATTAGGCCTCACTTCCATAATTTTTTCCAAATTTTTTGGACCCACGGTTCTAAAGTTAGAAACTCTTAAGTACAAATTTCTCTACTCACTCAGGAAACTTTCGAAGGAACGTTCTCCCGAGAACTGATTGTTGCTTAAGTATATGTCCATAAGTACCTTTATTTGGGCCAACTAGTCTCCTTCCAGGTGCGTCAGGAAAAAGAGGTAGAAAGACGGATCGTTTTCAATCCGTCTGCCTGGAGGAGCTATCGGTCCATGAAACACTTAATGAAAGGAAATCTTCCGATGTCACTCATACGGAAGCTCATGGACATGTGCATACTTCCAGTTCTTACCTACGGTGCATAGATTTGGTCTTTGGCTAAAGCTCAGATATCTAAACTCGGGGTTTGCCAAAGAGCCATGGAGCGTAGCATATCAGTGTGTAATATTGGTGGATCGAGTCCGTAATACCACGCTGCGCTCCAAGACCCAAATCGTCGGTGTAGCTCGGAAGGCGGCGAAGTTAAAGTGGGACTGGGCTGGCCACGTCTGCCGGATGCCGAATGAGTTGTGGGGCAAAATCACTACACAGTGGAAGCCCGAAAATTCAAATCGGGGATGCGGCATATCCCGCAGGCGATGGCGGAATGAACTAGACTCCTTTTTGAAGAAATAGTCAGACACAGCACAGAATAGGGATCGGTGGAAAGATTTGGGGGAGGCCTTTGCCCAGACGTGGGACACGATAGGCTTTATATAATAATATAATGTCTTAATAAATTAAAACTATGTGTTTTATTGATACTGGTAAAGCAATTTTATCTAAAAACAAAATTATATTTATTAAAAAAGCATACTTAGTTCTCTTTGATCCGGAGAACTTTCTCAGAAACGTTCTCGGCTAAATTTTGTCACTACAAATTTAAAAACAAACATGTGGGTAATTGATAATGATAACGAAATATAAAGGTTGTTCCAAGAAGAAGGCAAGATTTGAATTTACAAATTGGAGCGAAAAAAAGGTAACCGTTTAGTTTTCTAGTACTATAACCATCACTGAGCAAAGCCGGAGACGGACAGACAGAAAGTTAGACGGACAAGGCGAAATTGTAAGGGTTCCTAGTTGACTACGGAACCCTAAAAACGACCTTTTGAGTGGGTGACTTGTGACGGGCCGGCAACTACGGAACCCTATATTGAGCATGGTCCGACATGCTCTTGGCCGGTTTTTTCTTTTTTGCATAAAATAAACGCGATTTCATTTCATTACATTTTTGGTTTTTATTTCAAATAAAAATATATAGATAATTAAGATATTTTAAAATATGTGACATTGTCATGGTAAAGGTAATATATTGTCGGTATTGAGTTATTGGTACCTCCTTATAGTTCAAAACATTCTCCTTCATATACAAAAAAGAACGAGATCGCTATATTGAGTATTTTATTTTTTTTAAATTTTTGAATTTTCAATATATCTTTGTACTGTTTCGAGTTTAAAGTTTGAAAGCCTAAAAAACCTAGTTATATGTTGAAGTTATGAAGATAGCGGTTTTAAAATGTTCCACATACTCGACAAATCATATGTTGTCTCTAATATTTTACATTTTATAGAAATAATACAATAATAATGCACGTAGGGTCAAGAATAAAAAAAAATAAAAAAATTATAACTCAAAATCGACAGCTTTTCAGCTGGCTTATGTTGATTTCTGAATATGATGTAGGCAAGGTTTATAATAAAAATAATGAAACAACCATATCTCAAGGCATAATTTTTTTAAATAATAAAACAAAAAAAATCAACACTTACATAAAAAATATACAAAATCAACATTATAATTCTCATAGTTTACGTTAATTTAGGAACAAAACGAACGATCAAGTGTAATTAAACACAAAAGTAATGTAGTTTTCTATCAAAAAAGTGACTTCAAAGTTTAGACTTTTAACATGATTTTTTGTATGTAAAGTGATCTAGGGTACCACATTGTCGCTATTCATAAGTTTAGAGAAATAAGAATTCTACTTCCATTATTTAACATAGTGTCCGCGCTATAAGTGCATATATCTAATACAAATATTATTATGAATCAATAACGTAACTTATTTTATAAAAAATAACAGTCTTTTCGTCAGCTTTACTACTTCACATCAAGTTTGTTAGTTTAACATTCCTTAGGGTCCTACTTTTAGTTGAAACGTTTAACTTTTTATCAATACACCGTATTATTTTAAGTGTGTAGAAGCTATTTTTAATCAAAACCAATTTTCACTATTTTCGAGTTGATTAACAAAATCAGTGATATCTCGGAATCCATAAGCGACAAAGTGGTACCCTAACCATGATAACGTCACATATAAACAAGTTTCGTTTTTTATGCCAACGTTTTCGTTTTAATTACATGCTTGTTACATATTTTTCGGACATTGCATATTTATTTTTAAATTAATAGTCACATAAAACTTAGTCGAGAATATTTCCGAGGACATTCTCCGGAGCAAAGAGAATTAAGCTTTTTTAATGTTAATAATCTCAATTGGAGACCAAATTGCTGTACCAGTATCAATTAACATAGGGTAAATCGCCAGTTACTGGCCACTGTCCAATAACTGGCCACCTGATACTCGTACTAAAAATGAACTCTGTTTACCTACAAACAAAGCTGAAGTAGAAACTGAAGGGTTTCAATAGCTGGCCACGTTATACTAAAATGAATTTTGTTTGTAGGTACGCAGAGTTCGTTTTTAGTATGAGGTGGCCAGTTATTGGACAGTGGCCAGTAACTGGCGATTTACCCTATATGGTAAAATTATGAAGACAAGAAAAGACAAAAATATTAAGAAATAAATGACTTCTATTCCAATAAAAGTACAAAGAAATAAGCGAGAAAGTTCTCGAGAATGTTCTCGTGAGAACGTTCCCGAGAACGTTCTCGGAAATTTCCCGAGATAGCAGAGATTTTTGCACTTATAATCTTTTTTTCGGTTAACAATGATCGTGGATATCTTTCAAACACCTTTAGGAAGATTTACATAAAATAAAAAAATCTGAATTTGTGCAGATTTGATGTACTTTCTCGGAAATTCTCGTTACAGAGAACGTTCTCGAGAACTTTCTCGCAACATTCTCTCGTTCGGGAACGTTCTCGAGAACGGCACATCTTTATACACGGCACAGAAATTCCAGACAAACAAAAAAAAGAAAAATATCTTATTTTCTTATAATTTTGACATAATAACAACAAGGTGGAAACTTCCTATTAAGTAAAAAATACCTGTATCATTTTCGTTGGTTAAACATCCTTTATCTACACAATCCTCTATTCCGCGTTCGGGAACCGTATGTAATTAGTAATTACCACCATTATTGCACCCCACAAAACAGAAAAAAACCGTAGAAGCGGCTTACGTCGTGATTAGTATTAGTACGAGAACCAGTGTCGCCAAAACGCAAACACATCAGTATTTTAAACATGATTGGCTAAATTAGCTTGTTTAAAAAGTAATGTAAGCCATGACCGGTTATGATAATTTGAACTTTATGATTAATAACACATAGTCGAAATTAGTAGCGTCATCTAGCGTCGAGTAGCTTGACCTACGGTATTTTCAGTTCAGCAACTCGACAACAGATGTCGCAAATATCACAATCTTCGTCTATAATATAGACTCTATATTCTTTCTCCCTTACACTTGCGTGGTCTTAGTAAGAGTAAGCGAGATAACATGGAGGTAGGGCTTTACGTCGTAGGATGCACTAGTGATGTAGAAGAGTCGGTGTCATATCGATAAATAATAATGATTGTAATTTTCCAAGTAAATTAGGAACTTAGTTTTTATCAATACATATGTAGTTGCGACTTGCGACATGACGTGTGTAATATTTTTTTAAATAATATAAGTACTTAGTCGGTCCTAAAGTTCTGTCACAAATAAAAATAATAATAAAAACAAAAGTACCAATCACTTTTTAATAAATTATATACCAATTTAAAGTACATTTAATAGGGAATTAATATAACTTAAAATTATTCAAAATGAACTCCCTTGTTTTTAATACAGGCCAATAAACGCCGCGGCCAGTCGTCTATCGCAGCACGCACCATATTCATGTCTATTTCAGCGACTGCTTTTCTTATAGACGACTTCAGGCTCTCCTAATTTTTATGTGGTTTAGCACAGACCTTCTCCTCTAAGACTTGCCAAATTTTGTAGTCCAAAGGATTAAGGTCCGGACTGGAGGACAATCTTCGTGTCTTAAAAGTCGATTTTTTGACGCTCAAACCAGGCTTGAGTGGTCTTGGCTTTGTGTGCAGGTGCAGAATACGGCTGGAACACAAAATGATGTCCTGAAAATAGCGTGTTGGGCAGATCTTTGACAACATGATCCAAAACCGTCTCTTGGTACACTTTTGCACTGATTTTGACCCCTTTTTCGCAAAAATGAACCTCAGTTGGCCCGTAATAAGATACTCCCAACCAAACCATCACTGATGATGGATGATGCCCATGCTGCACCCGCGGAACTGTTTTTTTTTGCTTCTTCAGAGCTCGTAGCGTATCATTCTGTTTATTATACTTTTCTTCAATATCGAAATTTTTTTCGTCTGTAAAGAGGATATCGCGGTGTCGATTTTTCGCGTACCGTTTTAACAACTTTCGGGATCTTTTAAGCCTTATTGTTTTTAGACGGGCATTAAGCATGTGCCCACTCTTTTTTTTTGTATGCTCGTAGACTAAGATCTTCGTTTAAAATCTTTTTGACGGTATTCCCACTGACACCCATCTGCAAAGCCATCAACTTCTGTTTTCGGACAGGATTTCTTGCTATACGGGCCTTGATCGCTTTGATCACTGCTGGTGTTCTCACGGAGCGTGGACGGCCAGTTCTTTTTTTGTCCTCAAGACTAGAGACTTCATTGTACCTATCATTAGTACGGTACACAAACCTAAGCGTTATATTTAATTTTTTGAGCAACTTGAAAATGGTACTTGGCGAGTGCCCACAGCGATGCAACGCTAAAACAGCTATTCGGTTTTCTTTCAATGTCCACTTCATCGTGAGAAATCGCAACAAATGACTGTTTTTTTGTTTTAAATTAATTGTCAAACATTCAAAAATGGAATACAAAAACATTTTCTTAAATGTGCCAGTGACAGAACTTTAGGACCGACTAAGTAGCTTGTTTGTTCAAAAAGGTTATCCTATCATAAATATTTTATATTGTCGTTTTATAATACCATGATGAAGACAAACAAGCATAAGGTCCGCCTAATGGTAATATGGAGCTACCGTAGTCTATGGATGCCTGCAACTCCAGAGGTGTCACATGCGCGTTGCCGATCCTTTACAAAAAGGAGTTCCATTGTGTTGACGACTAAAGAAATGAGCGGATCCCTCGTCATCACTGGGTCCTCTTAGAGCTCTTTCTTTGGCAATCTTACTCACCGGCAGGAAGACAACACTATGAGTAGGGTCTAGTGCTATTTGGCTGTGCTTTCTGTAAGGTTGAGGTACTTCTTCAGTCGGCCACTGCTCCAGATTTGAGCAAGGAGACATTTGCAGTACCCATACCTCTCTTTTGGACTTAGTTTAAGGACATACCGGGGTCCGGACGTAGTTTAAGGGCATACCCGGGTCCAAAAACGTACGTGTCGTAAACTTAAATACTAAAAACAAGGTATATACATGTTTCTGATTGAAGAAAAGAATGATTTCTAAACATGTCATGAATAACGTTTTTTTCTTTTTTATTGAGATTTTTCGTTATTATCCGACTTAAAAAAAGAAGATTTTCAGTTTGACCTGTATGTTTGTATGTATGTTCGTTTGTTCACGATTATCTCGTGTTTTGCTAAACTGATTTTGACGCGGTTTTCAGAAAAGTATTTGTTACATTCTGAAGAAGGTTTTAGTATACAACAAGGCGTTGTTCATTTATTACGTAAGACAATTTTTGCCACTCTTTAACTCCCTGTGATGGAACCCTATGTAAGAAAAAACAAGAATAATAATAAAAAATCCTCCTCTCGTAAGTAGAAGAAAGACATGGTCAATTTATCCCCCTAAATCGACTTACGTAATAAACGAATGACAGTAAAAATAAATAAATAAATAAATATTATGGGACAATCTTACACAAATCAACCTAGTCCCACAGTAAGCTCAATAAGGCTTGTGTTGTGGGTACTAGGCGACGATATATATAATAGATAAATACTTAAATCACCGGTATTCTGAGTTTTTCCATTTCATCAAGTACTTTTCCCAGTCTGTGGAAGGATGCCAATATTATTCCTTTACCCAAAAAATCCAACCCCAGTTCCTTCTCTGACTATCGTCCCGTCTCCATTCTTCCTTTCCTATCCAAAGTCCTCGAACGGCTAGTGCATCAGCAACTAACTTCCTTCCTGAATAGAAATGACCTCCTAAACCCATTTCAATCTGGTTTTCGTCCGGGCCATAGTACTACCTCGGCTCTTGTCAAGGTTACCGATGACATCCGTTTGGGTATGAATGACCAGAAGCTTACAGTTCTTGCACTTCTAGATTTCAGTAATGCCTTTAACACGGTCGATTTTGACATTTTGCTCGCGTTCTTACAGTCTCTTAACATATCGGCTGCAGCGATTGACTGGTTCCGCAGCTATTTGGTTGGTCGTCGGCAAAGAATAAAACTAGATTCTTCGTGTTCTTCCTGGTGCAGCACATCAGCTGGTGTTCCACAGGGTGGTGTGCTGTCTCCTCTTTTATTTTCTATCTTCATTAATTCCATAACTCTTGATCTCTCCTCTTCGTATCACCTCTATGCCGACGACCTTCAAATATATTCGCAGGGTATGCATAGCGATCTCAATTCAGTTATAGAAGCCACGAATCTTGATCTGCTCCGCATATCAAATTGGAGTCAAAATTACGGTTTAAAAGTAAACCCCCTAAAGTCACAGGTAATTGTGATGGGTAGCGCTAAACAAATCTCCAAAATTGACTTTCTCAGGCTCCCTCCGATAGTCTTCGATGGTATCCAAATTCCTTTTTCCAACCAAGTGAAAAATCTTGGCGTAATCATGGATCGTTGTCTATCATGGGTGCCTCAGGTGAGTGAAGTGAGCAGAAAGATGTTTGCTGCCATAGGGTCTCTCAGACGGCTCCGGAATTTCCTGCCAATTGCTACTAAAATTGCGCTTGCTCAGTCGTTACTTCTCCCCATTCTTGATTATGCAGATATCTCCTATTTAGACCTAACCGAGGAGCAACTTAATAAGCTTGAGCGTATTCAAAATGCCTGCATTCGGTTCATTTTCGGATTACGCAAATTCGACCATGTTTCTAGTTTTCGTTCTCAACTCAAATGGCCCCCTATCCGTCACCGCCGTAACTCTCACATACTTTCTTTACTCTTTTCTACACTTTTTAACCCTGCAACTCCCCGCTACCTCAAAGAGCGTTTCTCTTATCTTAATTCTATAAAATCCTCTCAAAAATTGCTCATTTACGTTCCAGGCCGTTCGTTTGGGGAATTCTCTCCCTCTCAACATAAAACGCGCGCAATCTATTGGTAGCTTTAAATCGCAACTTAAGGAATACTATCTATCTCTTCCTTAGGTTTTTAAGTTGACACTGTTGTTTCTTACTCTGTGTATTATATATGTATATATGTACGTATATGTATGTTTATTTTGTATTTATTTAAGTATGTATATTCATATGAATGTGCTGTGTTATCTATTTCGTCTCTTTTGTTTCTATGCACCACCTACTGCTTATTGTTTTTCTCTAGTCTCCACTACCCAAAGGTTGTCTGGAAGAAATCGCTCATTAGCGATAAGACCGCCTGTTGTTACCTCTACCTAAATTTATCTAATTGTAAAATTTGTGCTTGTAACTCTATGAGGTGTGCCATAAAGAGTATTTATTATTATTATTAAATACATGGAAAACATACATAACTCAGGAACAGATATCCGTGATGAACACACAAATAAATGCCCTGACCATGATTCAAACCCGGGACCTCCTGCTTCATAGGTAGCGTTACTACCGACTGGGCTAGGAGGCCGTTAAATACTTATATACCTACATAATAAATAAATGAATTACGGTACTCACGCACGGAAATTCTTTTTTATTTATTTATTAAGAAACAAACAGTCTTATAAAATCATATCTGTAAATTATCTAAAAGCTATTTATACTATATAGACCTATAGTTTCCTGTATTTCTAACAGTAAATAAATTATAAACATTTCGCTATGAAAAGCATTGAAAAGTTAACTTACAAGAAAAAAAAAACTACTTAGATACAATTGAATATACTCGTAGTTTCCACAACTACTCTAAAACTAAAAATTCAGCAGTATTATTAATTATTATTATTACGTCTCATCTTTTCAAATTATTTAATAATTAAAATGCAGTGAGTGTTAGAAATAAATTATGAAGAACACATAATGTTTACATAAATCAAAAACCCTTACGTATGTATATGCATATACAAATATCGATATCGATAAGTTTTTTCTAACATTTTCCTCGCACTGGCTGAGTAGCGGACGATAGTTGAGACATTCGAGAAAGTTCTTTAGTGTTATGCTAAATAGATATCGACCTTATTTCTTTAAGATACAGTTAAATTATTAAGAACACATAATGTTTACATAAATCAAAAACCCTTACGTATATGCTTATACAAATATCGATGTCGATAAGTTTTTCTAACATTTTCCTCGCACTGGCTGAGTAGCGGACGATAGTTGAGACATTCGAGAAAGTTCTTTAGTGTTATGCTAAATAGATATCGACCTTATTTCTTTAAGATACAGTTAAATTATTAAGAACACATAATGTTTACATAAATCAAAAACCCTTACGTATATGCTTATACAAATATCGATGTCGATAAGTTTTTCTAACATTTTCCTCGCACTGGCTGAGTAGCGGACGATAGTTGAGACATTCGAGAAAGTTCTTTAGTGTTATGCTAAATAGATATCGATCTTATTTCTTTAAGATACATTTGAAATTTGTATAACGTATTAAGAAATGTTTTCCGAAAAAGAAATATGTAATAAATATTTAAAAAAATAATGAAAATAAGTCTTAACGATGGTATGAAATGCCACCATGTGCAAGATTTGACCTCCGGCTGGCGTTATTGTACAGTCGCCATCAAATATATCGGAGCGGCCAAGGTACTCAAAAATATCTAAACCTGCACTTTATCGCCTTGATAATAGAGGCGTTGTTCAGATATTTATGACCACCTTGGCCGCTCTGATATATTTGATCGCGACTACTGTACTCTAAAATAGCACAATAAGGCATATTTGTATTTTTTTTATACTTTTCAATGCACATCAGTCTCGCTTAACCGCTAGTGCCGTCCGTGGCCAACTGACTGCTATCTGTGGTCAGGGTTTGAGTTGCTACTCTTACCTTTGCCACACGCGCCGCGCATCCGTTACGTTTCTATAGTTTTTTTCTGTTTTATGTTGCAACCAGTAACGTAACATCAGTGTATTATTTGTGACAGTGTGGTAAAAACACGGCATTTAGGATTTATAATATGTGTGTAGATAAAGTAGTGTATGCAACTGTACGTTATTAGGCTTTAAAACACTCGTGTGATCTTATTATGAAACTCGCCAGCGGCTCGTTTCATAAAACCACACTCGTATTTTAACACTTTCGCAACCGTGCAAAATTTTGAACAATACCCCAGAAACTGACAGAACTCGCCAGGCGGGCTACGACGTGCAACGCAATGCCGCACGCCGCGTGGCGGACGCTCAGTACAGGGCTGTGCCAATGCCAAGTAACTGTCGTATACGTGAATAAAATTGAATCTACTGTCTCATCTGTTTATGCCCCCCGTTTCACAATCATAATGAATCCAGTGGGGTAGTAGGGAATGAATAAAATGACACAAAGCTACATCATCAACATTTATTAATAGTGTCAGCCCTGTGGTGGCGAAGATGCAATGTGTGCCCGCAAGGCGGGCTCTTTGGCGTGGCGTGTAGGTTTATAGCTACAGGCCGCCTGGCGGGCTTAGCCGGCATCTGAGCAAACATTACGAGTGCCTACCAGGCGGGTTCTCGGTAGTCAGTGTTAAGGACCCTTATTACGTAACAGTTACATAGGTACTCGTACACTGACCTCCACTCGCTGGGCACGCAGACGGGGGCGGAGGTGGGCGCGGGCGCGGTGGGCGCGGTGGGCGCGGCGGGCGCGGCGGGCGCGGTGGGCGCGCAGGCGAAGTGTCCGGGCGCGCAGTCGCGGCAGGCCAGGCCGCAGCCGCACGCGCCGTCCGCGCCGCACGCGCCCACCGCGCCGCCGCACGAGCGCCCGCCGTAGCACGGGTGCGAGCGCGCCGGCTGACGGGAACCAAACATTTATCTTATTTTTATTTTTTATCTATTGGAACGAAGTTCCTTATCGGACGGTTCGGGGATGGGGGCTAGGCGAAAAAAAGTCACGAAAACGCAACACAAAGCCATACGATTGAGAAACATGTGAAATGATATAGAATAGAATAAAGTGAAGTGAGAAGTGACAAAAAGTAAAAAAAAGTCAAACAGCACAGCATACCTTGGTGACGGCGAGCGTGCAGGGCAGGCGCGCCAGGTGCGGCACGGGCGAGGCGGGCAGGTCGCGGCGGTGTAGCGGCACGCGCATGAGCGCGCGGTCGCTCCCGACAGGTGCTGCGGGTACAGCACAGCATACCTTGGTGACGGCGAGCGTGCAGGGCAGGCGCGCCAGGTGCGGCACGGGCGAGGCGGGCAGGTCGCGGCGGTGTAGCGGCACGCGCATGAGCGCGCGGTCGCTCCCGACAGGTGCTGCGGGTACGGCACAGCATACCTTGGTGACGGCGAGCGTGCAGGGCAGGCGCGCCAGGTGCGGCACGGGCGAGGCGGGCAGGTCGCGGCGGTGTAGCGGCACGCGCATGAGCGCGCGGTCGCTCCCGACAGGTGCTGCGGGTACGGCACAGCATACCTTGGTGACGGCGAGCGTGCAGGGCAGGCGCGCCAGGTGCGGCACGGGCGAGGCGGGCAGGTCGCGGCGGTGTAGCGGCACGCGCATGAGCGCGCGGTCGCTCCCGACAGGTGCTGCGGGTACGGCACAGCATACCTTGGTGACGGCGAGCGTGCAGGGCAGGCGCGCCAGGTGCGGCACGGGCGAGGCGGGCAGGTCGCGGCGGTGTAGCGGCACGCGCA
Source organism: Pammene aurita (assembly GCA_947086415.1). Lineage (NCBI taxonomy): Eukaryota > Metazoa > Arthropoda > Insecta > Lepidoptera > Tortricidae > Pammene > Pammene aurita. The sequence goes on along the minus strand of OX352292.1, from coordinate 38,860,243 downwards.
TGAGCGCGCGGTCGCTCCCGACAGGTGCTGCGGGTACGGCACAGCATACCTTGGTGACGGCGAGCGTGCAGGGCAGGCGCGCCAGGTGCGGCACGGGCGAGGCGGGCAGGTCGCGGCGGTGTAGCGGCACGCGCATGAGCGCGCGGTCGCTCCCGACAGGTGCTGCGGGTACGGCACAGCATACCTTGGTGACGGCGAGCGTGCAGGGCAGGCGCGCCAGGTGCGGCACGGGCGAGGCGGGCAGGTCGCGGCGGTGTAGCGGCACGCGCATGAGCGCGCGGTCGCTCCCGACAGGTGCTGCGGGTACGGCACAGCATACCTTGGTGACGGCGAGCGTGCAGGGCAGGCGCGCCAGGTGCGGCACGGGCGAGGCGGGCAGGTCGCGGCGGTGTAGCGGCACGCGCATGAGCGCGCGGTCGCTCCCGACAGGTGCTGCGGGTACGGCACAGCATACCTTGGTGACGGCGAGCGTGCAGGGCAGGCGCGCCAGGTGCGGCACGGGCGAGGCGGGCAGGTCGCGGCGGTGTAGCGGCACGCGCATGAGCGCGCGGTCGCTCCCGACAGGTGCTGCGGGTACGGCACAGCATACCTTGGTGACGGCGAGCGTGCAGGGCAGGCGCGCCAGGTGCGGCACGGGCGAGGCGGGCAGGTCGCGGCGGTGTAGCGGCACGCGCATGAGCGCGCGGTCACCGCCCGACAGGTACAGGGCGCCCGCGTACACGGACAGCGACCCCACCGAGCCGCCTTGCCATATTATGCGTCTGCCAATAACCAACACCTGTTAATCTATTGAATACTAGCTGATTTTAATAGGAATAATGAAATGTCCACAACAAGTATTAAGCTAGAAGAACCAAGTACCGCCAATACTAGATATGAAACCAATTTCTTCATGCTTTACTTGGTAGGTATTTTTATAGCGAAATGATAAGGAAACCTCGCCATTTACTCGGGCAACATTTTTAGGGTTCCGTAGCCAAAATGGCAAAAACTGAACCCTTATAGTCTCGTCATGTCCGTCCGTCCGTCAGTATGTCACAGCCATTTTACTCGGAAACTATATATCGTATCTTAATAAAATTGAGAATAATATATTGTTTTCCAGGACTCATTTACCAGGTTTCATCTCAATCGTCGGTTCAGCGGTTAATAATTCGCCAAACAAACTACACGCAGACGTTCTATTAAAGGTCTGTTTGTTGTCTAGATGTGACTGTTTGTTTCCTAAATAAATTCCGGACCTATTTCCAATAAGGCCTGGTTTCCCAGAGGGGAAACCTAGAGAGAGGTTGGAAGGTCAGATGGTAGTTCATGCTTTCGTAAAAACTGGTGCCAACGCCAAACGCCGATTCATGACATTAGGTTGCCAAGGGGATCTCGGGCTCTATTGAGCTTGACAATGCCTGGTTCAAGTGAGAGAGGACAAAACGCTAGCAGGATGATGAAAAGGGTGGCTGGAAGCTATGTACTGGCACCATAGACTAATAACCCAAGACCCCGCATTGCCGGGCGACCCCCGCTGCTACGCTCGAAGTAATTTCACCCTATAGTGAGATACTAATTTATTGTAAGTGACAGTATACTTAGTACGTCTCCATGGTAACCTGGCAACCATTAATGTCCGACTCTCTTTTACGCCCCACGGAACAATGGCGCGCGTTCCCTGTCTAGCATTGTGTGTTTCAAAGAAATAACGCGCTAAGCGGAGTATAGAGATATCTTGTATATGACTGGCACTGACTCGTTATGCCGGTCGAGGTCGACGGCGTGGATCTGCTTGTTGACGGCCCAGTACACGACGGCGGCGGCCTGGTCCACGGCCAGCGCCGTGGCGTTGGCGGCGCGCGCCAGCTCGGCGCGCCCGGAGCCGTCCGCGCGCGCGCGCATGATGGCGCCCAGCCCCACGTCCACCCATATCAGTATCCTGTTGAACGAACATTCGAACGTGTGCGTGTCACTACACGAAGACGGTTTTAAATGTTGGATACGGGCGCGGATCCAGTTCAGAGGGAGGCTTTCACAAAAAATCTCTCTCTGTATCCGCGCCTGGTTGGATAGCTGGAAGACGTTCCCCAACACGCCCTCTATAGTAAAAAATTGGATTTGACGCGTAGCAAAATCTGCTGTCGGAACACATGTATACTTTTTTTTCTGTCTGTGCCAAAGCTGATGTGATTTGGCCGAAGAACTGTCGAAGATCACTAGGGAGTGGTATTTAGTGGTTGTCGGTACATATACTTCGGTAATGGACAAGGAATATAACTGAGAATACCACGGAGGACGTCATCAAATGTCTGGATAGAATGAAGACCGGCAGAGTTTGTGTTGACAGGTACCTCCAGCCTGCCGCTTTATTTCGGATTATGTTGACGTTAGATGCTTGCTGCTTGTTGGAGGATGTTATGGCATTTATAAACAAAATTTACAGGGGTCATTATCGAATCCGAGCACTGAAGACGACGACGCTACATAATAAATGCGAGGACCACGGACCTTTTGGTTTGATGAAACGCCAGATGTCTCGGCATCATGTTCTTCCCCCTCAGAATGACGCCGGCCGAGGAGTTGTTCTCTATCGACGTGGCGTTGATCGAGTCGGCGTCGAAGCAGGTCCAGTAGAGCGCGCGGCCCAGCACGTCCAGCACCATGTGGAAGGGCCGCGACAGCGCGCCCACGACGGTCGCGGAGTCCGCGGTGGCCGACGTCGGCGAGTACGACAGCGGCACGCGGCGTATCGAGTGGGAGTCGTCGTCCATCCAGTATAGCATTCTGCGGAAAAGCGCACGGGTTACATTTAAAAGAAAACCGTGTCTGGTTGAAATATTTTGCATCCAGGGTTCTAAAAGCGCCAAAAGGGTTCTAGTTTCCAATGAGGCAGAGATGGGAGGAGACGGGCGGAAATCTCTGCCTCAGTGGAAAGGCAGCATCATCCCTGTTGGACTACTTTTACGCAACGCCGTAATATTTTCTTTTATTTATACAAAACTTAACAATTTATTATTTATTTATTTCATGTATATTGGAGATCCAACAGCTGTGACATTAAACATTGTAGTAAATATAGGAAGCCAATTGTTTATAGGAACTCACAGGTAGTGACGAGATACTTAACTAATAGGTACTAAGGTTACGCACTATCGCAACCACATATGTGCACAAAATGAATACAAATGATACCTATTTCAATTGATAATTTTCACTGAAACTGAAGTTGTTATAAACTAGAGCAATTAATTACTTACTCATTAAAGTACGTAATACACTAACATAATGAGGGCCAGGGTAAAAATATGTAAATTAATATAAAGTAGGTATTAAAGAAGGCGACAACATGAGCACTCAAAAGACTCGAAATATCGCTGCACTAGATTACGTCTCAGGCTAGATAGGGATTCTACAGATTAATACATCAATATTAAGATTATCATGTTTATTAGACAACTTATTCAGGCTAAGACTAGCGCGCATTAAGAAACTATTATTTCTATATTTGGAAGATGCATTTTCAACCGACTTCAAGATTTCGAAGGAGGAGGTTATCAATTCGTCGGGATCTTTGTTTTTGCTATTTTTTTTTTTTTTTTTTTTTTATGTATGTTCACCGATTATTCGAAGACGGCTGGACCGATTTGGAAAATTCTTTTTTTGTTTGACAGCGTATACTTCACAGTTGGTCCCATTGTAACCACGTCAGGATCTGATGATGGGATCCTGGAGAAATCGAGGGAACTCTTCAACTATTATAGGCACACCTATGGTGATTTGAGTATTTTTTACAGCAGATCGAGCATTTGGTGTTGGAAAGGTGGATGCTTAGTGAAGTCGGTTCTTTTTTGTTTAAAATTATTGAATTTGCTATAGGTATTTATCTTTTTATTCAATGTAATATTGTGTATCAACTGTACTTACTTGTTGTCAGGATCGTACTCGATAGCCTTGACGTTCTTCAGGCCTGTCACTGGGATGAAGGCGTCATTGCATTCGCCGTTGGCTATCATTATGCGCCCGACTGCATTTTTTTGGGCGAATAAGAGGAATTCTTCCGGTTCTGAAATTAATCGACGAGCGGAACGTAAGTAAAGAGAAATTCTTACAAACTACTTCGGATACAATAGGGATGACGACACATATTGAATTTAGATTGAGAAATTGAGAATTGAGTGTAGATAAACTACTATTTTTTTTATTGGTGGATATTGAACTGTTGTCAAAAAGCGCGCCTGCAGCCCCGACACGTAGTCCGGCGGGGGCGGGCTGTGGCCCCGGGTATACTGGCTACAGCGTGGAGGCAGGCACCTGAGCACGTCTGGTTGTCGTGGTTGAGCCGGTAGTGCGTGGGGCAGGCGCAGCGGTAGTCGCGCTCGGCGCGCGGCAGGCACAGGCGCGCGCAGCCGCCGTTGTCCACGCCGCACTGCGAGCCGGGCCGCGCGCGCCGCGCGTGCGCCTGCAGCCCCGACACGTAGTCCGGCGGGGGCGGGCTGTGGCCCCGGGTATACTGGCTACAGCGTGGAGGCAGGCACCTGAGCACGTCTGGTTGTCGTGGTTGAGCCGGTAGTGCGTGGGGCAGGCGCAGCGGTAGTCGCGCTCGGCGCGCGGCAGGCACAGGCGCGCGCAGCCGCCGTTGTCCACGCCGCACTGCGAGCCGGGCCGCGCGCGCCGCGCGTGCGCCTGCAGCCCCGACACGTAGTCCGGCGGGGGCGGGCTGTGGCCCCGGGTATACTGGCTACAGCGTGGAGGCAGGCACCTGAGCACGTCTGGTTGTCGTGGTTGAGCCGGTAGTGCGTGGGGCAGGCGCAGCGGTAGTCGCGCTCGGCGCGCGGCAGGCACAGGCGCGCGCAGCCGCCGTTGTCCACGCCGCACTGCGAGCCGGGCCGCGCGCGCCGCGCGTGCGCCTGCAGCCCCGACACGTAGTCCGGCGGGGGCGGGCTGTGGCCCCGGGTATACTGGCTACAGCGTGGAGGCAGGCACCTGAGCACGTCTGGTTGTCGTGGTTGAGCCGGTAGTGCGTGGGGCAGGCGCAGCGGTAGTCGCGCTCGGCGCGCGGCAGGCACAGGCGCGCGCAGCCGCCGTTGTCCACGCCGCACTGCGAGCCGGGCCGCGCGCGCCGCGCGTGCGCCTGCAGCCCCGACACGTAGTCCGGCGGGGGCGGGCTGTGGCCCCGGGTATACTGGCTACAGCGTGGAGGCAGGCACCTGAGCACGTCTGGTTGTCGTGGTTGAGCCGGTAGTGCGTGGGGCAGGCGCAGCGGTAGTCGCGCTCGGCGCGCGGCAGGCACAGGCGCGCGCAGCCGCCGTTGTCCACGCCGCACTGCGAGCCGGGCCGCGCGCGCCGCGCGTGCGCCTGCAGCCCCGACACGTAGTCCGGCGGGGGCGGGCTGTGGCCCCGGGTATACTGGCTACAGCGTGGAGGCAGGCACCTGAGCACGTCTGGTTGTCGTGGTTGAGCCGGTAGTGCGTGGGGCAGGCGCAGCGGTAGTCGCGCTCGGCGCGCGGCAGGCACAGGCGCGCGCAGCCGCCGTTGTCCACGCCGCACTGCGAGCCGGGCCGCGCGCGCCGCGCGTGCGCCTGCAGCCCCGACACGTAGTCCGGCGGGGGCGGGCTGTGGCCCCGGGTATACTGGCTACAGCGTGGAGGCAGGCACCTGAGCACGTCTGGTTGTCGTGGTTGAGCCGGTAGTGCGTGGGGCAGGCGCAGCGGTAGTCGCGCTCGGCGCGCGGCAGGCACAGGCGCGCGCAGCCGCCGTTGTCCACGCCGCACTGCGAGCCGGGCCGCGCGCGCCGCGCGTGCGCCTGCAGCCCCGACACGTAGTCCGGCGGGGGCGGGCTGTGGCCCCGGGTATACTGGCTACAGCGTGGAGGCAGGCACCTGAGCACGTCTGGTTGTCGTGGTTGAGCCGGTAGTGCGTGGGGCAGGCGCAGCGGTAGTCGCGCTCGGCGCGCGGCAGGCACAGGCGCGCGCAGCCGCCGTTGTCCACGCCGCACTGCGAGCCGGGCCGCGCGCGCCGCGCGTGCGCCTGCAGCCCCGACACGTAGTCCAGCGGCGGCCGGGTGTGGATGACCGCGCGCGAGGTGCCGTTGCTCTTCGAAGCCGCATGAATTACGCCTGCAATGAAGTCGGGCCAGTGTTTGCGGCATGACAAAGCTTAGTGCCGGTTACGCGACTCGGCCCTCATACTAACTAGACCATCTATAGAAAACTTTCGCGCCTCTGTAATGTACTATTAACGACAAGAACCTTTAGATTAAAAAGCCCGTTTAGGTTCAGCCGGTCAGAACAGGGCAGTGGGCGGGGTAATAATAAATAATTAATTAGTTAAGTTGATACTCAGTCAATTAAATAACACGCGGAGTACGATCAGTTGTCGCTTCTAGCTCTAATGTATTTTCTGTGGTAATATGATATGAATCATCCATATGTGCACTGTGAAACTCACCAGTATTCCAGTCGCCCCAAAACACCCTGTCTCCGAACAGAGCCAACGCGTAAGGCATGGTGATGTCGTCAGCGACCAGCAGCCTGCGGCCGGTCCCGTTGAGGAAGGCGCGCTCGATGGCGGGCGGCTCCAGCGCGGCCCAGTACAGCGCGCGCTGCTCGTAGTCTATGGCCAGCGCGTGCGCGCGGGACACTTGCTCGATGAGCACCGTGGCCGAGGAGCCGTCCATCGCAGCGCGTTTTATCGTTTTTGATCCCAGTTCAGACCAGTACATGTATCTATAATATTTTATTAATTAAAAATACACAGAATTCCTTAAGATATTTACGTAATTGTCTAAAGGGGTTTTGAAGATATGATTTAGTGTAAACTTTATCATCGTCTTCAAAATGACACTTACAAAAATTACATATTTACAGCCATATTTGAGGGCAATCACTCAATCAGTATACGGGGAAAACATGGATAACTGACTTTATCGATATACGAAGTCCCTACCAATATGAGTTAAACAGAAATTAGATTCACCTAGATACAAAGAGGAAACCTACCCTTTCTTAGGATCCAGTATAATGCTCTTAGGCTTTTTAAGGGATTGCCAGATGAGCGTCCGCCGGCTGGAGCCGTCTAAGCGCGCCACCTCGATGCGTTGAGTGGCGCTGTCCGTCCAGTAGATGTTCTGCCCGGACCAATCTATCGTTAAACCTACAATGGAATTTAATTTATGTAGTTACGTTCACGTAAATGTATCAGTGACGTAAACGTCTCTATGTATAGAGACACGGTGTGACTTTTCACTAAACTCGCTCACAAATAAGTGTAACGCAACCAACTTCTGTTAATGTCACCCTAAACTATACAAGTGTCCGTGTTCAAGAAGTTCGAAACAATCTTTTTGCGTTGACCCTGAAAGCATACAGGCTGCAGGCCATCCAATTATTATATAAATCTAAAGAATATGTTAACTTGAACTACTGTTACTATAATAATAAAAAACGCCAAGGATAAACTTGTAACACTTAATTTCGTAATAGCTAAGGTGTTATTTTAAATATATAATTAAATAAATATTAAGGGACAATCGAGACACACACACACACAAATCGACCTAGACCCACGGTAAGCACAATATGGCTTGTGTTGTGGGTACTAGACGACGGTATAAATAATATATCCATAACTCCATAACTCCGGAAACAAATATAAACACACAAATAAATGCCCTTACCAGGATTCGAACCCCGGGTTCGAATCCTCCTGCTTCGTAGGCAGGGTCACTACCGACTACCGGTGGGTAAATCGAAAAGTGCATTTCTTACTTTAAAAGTGGGTAAATCGCAACGTCACTTTATAATGACTACCAGCACGGACCAAACTAAGACCACTCCCAAGCAAAACAATGCTCGTCGTTTTCCAAACTTGTTACTAATTCAACAAAGGTAAACTGATTCAAAACAAAACATCATAATTCTATCAGTTATGATGCTGATAGCGTAGCTCTGGGACAAGCCGTTGCCGTCTCGTTCCGACATAATAAAAAATATATAGCGGTGTTACGTTTAGTGCCAAAATAAATGGTTGTTTGCTTTAAGTTTGAACGCCTAGAACACCTAAAGGTGTCACGAGTCACCACGGCGCCAAGAACGCCTTTAAGTGTTACGGCGCCCGCCGCTGCTTCTGTTAGTAACCTTTTCAAATAAGGTTTATATTGGGGCGCTTGCGTCCGTCATTGGCGTGTAAATGACGTTTTTGCATATGAAGTATGGCGTTCAAAGGAATAGTAGTAAATAAGTAGGATCTTATTTAGAGTTTTGAACAAGAAAGTCTAAATATCATACCTTCAACCAAACCCATTCCTCCTTCCACAATCTTCTCCACGTGTGCGCCGTTAATCGAGCAACGATTTATGGTCTTAGTCTTGCTGTCCGACCAATAGATTTTTGAGCCCGAAATATGGACTGCTAAAGCACTGAAAATATAAGCTTTATTAATAGTGTAGTTTAAGCAACTCTTCGACCGAGCATCTAAGCGATCACATTGAAACTCATACTCATAATGAATGCAAAACTGGGCAGGTCATCAGATGTCACTACTGTGTGGGCGTTAACCCTTTCATCACCAAGGACGTCCAATCACGCGCACGCAAAGCCGTGCCTTCAGCGCGTGATAATCACGTCCGAAATAAAACCGAGGTCGCTTGCACGCTCGCGCGCTTTGGCGTCAGTGGCACGATTTTTCTTTCCGATCCTTGGCGGTCAAAGGGTTAAAGAACATGGCCTGCTTTTACATTTTTAGTAGTAAAGAGTCAAAGGTACCTTTTGTATCTATAGAATTATGTTATTGACAGAAAAGCCTAGTTTTTTGTTTACATTCTTTAAAATTTTATAATAAGGAATAGACTATATTTTATATAATAAAATAAAATAAACCTAACCTGACTTCCTTTATATCCTTCAAAGGCAATATAGCATGGTTGTCGTCGTTGTCATATTCAATGCTCAGCAGTCCTATAAAGTTCTTGCGACTGTAAATAAGGAAGGCTTCTGGTTCAACGCAGGTTCTCTTGTCATTCTTCAGTTCTAAGCCTGCAAGAAACGCGTCATTAAACAGTATCCATGTTCACATGCAAAAAGTTTGTCACTTCTGAAATGCTTCTGAAGTTTGATAATGTTTTAGACGTAGCCCCGCGGCGGCGGGCGGTGGAAGCACAGGTGCGAGCAGCCGCCGTTGTTGTCCGCGCACGAGTTGTGGCCCAGCGGCGAGCGCAGGCGGGACGGCCGCAGTACCTTACCTAGCGGACAGCGGCACACGTAGCCCCGCGGCGGCGGGCGGTGGAAGCACAGGTGCGAGCAGCCGCCGTTGTTGTCCGCGCACGAGTTGTGGCCCAGCGGCGAGCGCAGGCGGGAGGGCCGCAGTACCTTACCTAGCGGACAGCGGCACACGTAGCCCCGCGGCGGCGGGCGGTGGAAGCACAGGTGCGAGCAGCCGCCGTTGTTGTCCGCGCACGAGTTGTGGCCCAGCGGCGAGCGCAGGCGGGAGGGCCGCAGTACCTTACCTAGCGGACAGCGGCACACGTAGCCCCGCGGCGGCGGGCGGTGGAAGCACAGGTGCGAGCAGCCGCCGTTGTTGTCCGCGCACGAGTTGTGGCCCAGCGGCGAGCGCAGGCGGGAGGGCCGCAGTACCTTACCTAGCGGACAGCGGCACACGTAGCCCCGCGGCGGCGGGCGGTGGAAGCACAGGTGCGAGCAGCCGCCGTTGTTGTCCGCGCACGAGTTGTGGCCCAGCGGCGAGCGCAGGCGGGAGGGCCGCAGTACCTTACCTAGCGGACAGCGGCACACGTAGCCCCGCGGCGGCGGGCGGTGGAAGCACAGGTGCGAGCAGCCGCCGTTGTTGTCCGCGCACGAGTTGTGGCCCAGCGGCGAGCGCAGGCGGGAGGGCCGCAGTACCTTACCTAGCGGACAGCGGCACACGTAGCCCCGCGGCGGCGGGCGGTGGAAGCACAGGTGCGAGCAGCCGCCGTTGTTGTCCGCGCACGAGTTGTGGCCCAGCGGCGAGCGCAGGCGGGAGGGCCGCAGTACCTTACCTAGCGGACAGCGGCACACGTAGCCCCGCGGCGGCGGGCGGTGGAAGCACAGGTGCGAGCAGCCGCCGTTGTTGTCCGCGCACGAGTTGTGGCCCAGCGGCGAGCCCAGTCGGAACGCCTTCACACCCATCACGTTCGCCATCTGGTCCACAACCGCTTGCCTCTTTAGACCTATAAACGAACCACATAAATAACTGCTATTTGAGATCGCGCGCACTTCTGTCCGCTGGGTGTGGTGTGGGATCTGACGTTCCGTATAAACCATGCGATTGCATGTTAATAAAAAAAAATCCACAATTACGTAACGAGTATAATTGGGTTTTAATATTACTAATGGTTTTTTCTACAATTTAGAGATCTGAGAGGATCTACATAGACCAGACCAGCTACATATAACTATACCTGTGTCTTTATCGATCCTTTCTAAAGTCCGCCGCTGCATGTCGGACCAGTACAGATGCTGGCCGAGCAACGTCAGACCGAATATGTGGAGGATATCACTGTTGTGCAGCTCGTTCCGGTTCGTGCCGTCCATGTTACACACCTTGAAATAAGAACGAATGGTAGAAAGCATAACATAATATAAATATTCACCTCAATTTAAAGACGTTTGCGTAAACGTTTGATTTAACATTTGGCTTGATTGAAATTTTGCAAACACACGCAGAAAACAAGAAATAATATATATTTTTTGTTACACACTTTTATTGCTGACTTCTTCATTCCCGGTTCCCTTTATTTGGGGTCGGGTCTCCTCACTCTTCGGCGCCAAGTTACTCAAGTTACTGTTACAAGCTACTGCCAAGTGTCTTGTTTTGACTTTTATTGCTGACTGTGCCGAGTTATTTTATTATTATTGCACTGTCATGTTATTTACGGAAGTATACCAAATTTCAACTCAATTAGATACTGGGAGGTAGCTAAGTACAATTTAACTTACAAGATTTGAATCAATAACGGACGGACAACAACAACAACAAATATACGGAGTGAAGCTAAATAAAAGAATTAAAAAAACAGCTCATGTTATAGTTTTCTGTGAATGCAAATAGATTTCACTTGTAGAAAAAAATGATAGGGGCTTCCGTTTGTGGTTGGATTAGAACCAACGTTCAAAAATTTCGCGACTGACGAAGTGACGATATACCCCTTTAGGCCGAAGGCCTCTGTCATATTCCGTGAGTTAGCTATGTGAATTAGTTAAGAACTATCTTAACAGGCAATATATTTCGCCTATACAGAGTGTTTGGCACATGACCCGTCAACAATTTTTGGGGTGTAGGTGGTGTCATTTCCTTCCTGTCCGTCCTTGGAACCTTGGAGCCACGGTTCTGGAGATACGATTTTTTAAATGTTTTTCCTAAATGTATTAATACAAGCAACCGATAGCTAGCTCAAGTTAATCTAGTAGACATAATGTACCTAATAGTTCCAAGGCTTCCGCAGCGTGTCGCTGCACCTCGACTATATAAAGAGAAGTTTAGAAACGCATAAAGCCACTTTTCCCATCCAGCCTTCTGTTAAGCATTTAAATGTAATAGAGTACTTTCCTTGCTTTTACTTGGCCGCCATTACCTCCACGCAGGACAATTATATTTCTTATGTAAATCAGTTTGGGTTTCCGAGATAGCGACTCAACGTCGTGTTATACATTATTTACATCTTTTAAATATTATGCTTATAATAGTTATAATATAACAGTCGCTTTATACAGGCCGGATTTTCTCTTTGGGTCAGTCAGGGTAGCTACCAGATCCCGTGCTGCTACGCGAAAATGGTCTTTGGAAACCTTCCCTCAATTTTTAATTATTAAACATTGGCGTTTACAGATTTCGGAAAAAACATATGGGGTGCGAGAAAAGGTATTTGGACAACCTTTTTTTGATGCCAATCGGTCCCATTCCTATCCAGGATCAAAAGTTTGTATGGTACATAAAAAAAATCCGGCTAGAAAAGCCACAAATCGAGGAATAACTGATATAGATGTCATATACAAAGGAAAAAGCGACCTAGGCCTTCGCTGCCCAGAACTGGGAGCGAACGGCAGACGCCCTAACCACATGATACATATTTATTAAAAACGATTCAATTTGTTCTTCAGTTGAATTGAGGATAACTTTTCCCATACAATTTGTATGAAAATTAAATCATTTATTTTTAACATGCTATTTTTTACGCCCATCGATTCCATTTCTATCCAGTATCATCAATAATTTCCTAGGAATCAGCTAACAGTAATACTAATAAGAAAGGATTTTTTAATCACAATTTAAAATTAAAAAGATAGTACGTCATTATCGCAGGTAAAATCGCGAGCGGAGAATAGTCTATGTACAGTCAAGTGTAAAAATATGGGTGTACTCATCTTACTCAAAAATACGTCCCATAATAATAATAATAAATACTCTTTATTGCACACCTCATACAGTTACAAGCACAAATTTTACAATTAGATAAATTTAGGTAGAGGTAACAACAGGCGGTCTTATCGCTAATGAGCGATTTCCCATAGTATCTTATTCCGTTGTAATAAGTGCGTAGTACCATATTTGAGACGATTTTTTCGATACGTATTTTTGCACTTGACTGTACATAAGAGGCAACTAGTCCTTAGATTAAATATGTTTGTTTGCATGTTGTTGTTGTCGCGAATAAATGTTTTCTATTCCTATTTTCTAACTAGGGCATTTTGTGAATGTAGATCGTTACCTCAATCTTATGCGTCCTAGCGTCGCCCCAATAGAGCTTGTCGTTGTCGGTGTCCAGGGCGATGCCGTTGGGCCACACGAGCCGCTCCGCCACCAGCAGCACGCGGCCGCTGCCGTCCAGCGCCGCGCGCTCGATCTTGGGCCGCTTGTCGCACCAGTCCGACCAGAACACCCAGCCCGCCGTCGCGTGCACCGCGATGGCTCGCGGCTCGTACAACTCCTCGTAGATTATCACCTGACGGAATACTACTTTATATCACTGCTACATTATGTAAGCATTAAAAAAACATAAAAAATCTTTTATTCATGTAGGATTTCACAATCACTTATGAATCGTCAAAGTACATTATTACACTACACATACATACATTAATATTATTATTATATTTACACTATTTGCAAATAACTATAGAGAACATTTATAATTTATTACCTACAAAAAAAAACACATTTGACAATAATCCAAAAGTATCCTAATGACATTATTTTTTATTTATAGATGGCCACGCATTTTTACCAGTGAGATACTCTACCACGCTGTAGTAAGCATTGTGCAACAGACCAGTTTTTATATATGTTTTTAATCTAGGAAAGGGCAAATCTAGAACCTCCTTTGGTAACTTATTGTAGAAATACTTGCATCGTCCCAAAAAAGATTTTTTAACCCTCTTAACTCGAGATTTGGTGATTACTATTTTGTGATTATTTTATTATTATTTATGAATGCACAGGCAGCTTATAGCTGATACGTGCATATCAATGTCCACTTGAGTTTAGTCCAGTTGAAAATGTTTGTCTAGTCTATTTTTAAATGAGTTCAATGAGGGCGCATTGATCACTGATTCGGGCAAACCGTTCCACACTTTCACTACGCGGTTAGACAGGAAGTGTCGTCTGGGGTTGCTGCTACTCTTCGTCAATGTGAGTTTCAGACAGTGTCCTCTCAGTCTTTCATTCATGTTTCGAGTGAAAATATCGGCTAATGCGGGTACACTATAGTGTCCTGTGAGTATTTTATGTTTCTATCAAGTCACCGTGTTGCCTTCGTTGCTCCAAGGTTGTCAGTCCCAATTCCTTCAATCTAAATTCGTATGGTAAGTTGCGGAGAGATGGTACCCATTTTGTAGCTCTTCTTTGGACTCTTTCTATAAGCTTAATATCTAACACTTTTAATTTTTGGTAAGAGGATATATTTTTTAGAGCATATATTATGCAGTCATATAGGTACTGTGATGCCATAGTGAATATTTTTATTTCTGTAAAACGTTAGCTTCATTTTATAGTTACATATGTACGTAACTTTATCTACACATAATATACAGTCTCAATCACGTGTTCGGGAACCATTTGAATGGCCAACTACATTTCAAATCATGACCAACTAGATTTGCATAACAATATTGATTAGTAATTACAGTACAGATGCTGTTATGAATTTGTATACATTCTGTCATTGATATACCACTGGCACAGATAAAACACCGATGTTACATTACTGGTCACAATAATGGTCGTCATTAGGTATATACGATTTCCGAACGCAGAATAGAGGATTTATAATATGGATGTAGATAATTATAAACAAAAAAAACCGGCCAAGAGCGTGTCGGGCCACGCTCAGTGTAGGGTTCCGTAGTTTTCTGTCCGTCACAGTAAGTGTCCCCACTTAAGAGTTTTTGAAAGCACGTCATTGCATTGTGATTTTGTAGAAATTACAGGTACAATAAACACCTGCTTATACGGTTTAAAACAAACTTAGTTCAGAAATTATTTTGTAATTTTTTTTCAAAAACTATACAACCTATCAAGTTCAAAATAATTTTCCTAGAAAGTTTTTATAAAGTTCTACTTTTGAGATTTTTTTCATATTTTTAAAACTTATGGTTCAAAAGTTAGAGGGGGGGGGGGACACATTTTTTTTACTTCTGGAGCGATTATTTCCGAAAATATTTACATTATCAAAAAATGATTTTAGTAAACCCCTATTCATTTTTAAATACCTATCCAACAATATATCACACGTTAGGGTTGAAATGAAAAAAAAAAAAAATCACTCCCCACTTTACGTATAGGGGAGGTACCCTAGTAAAACATTTTTTCAACTTTTTATTTTACCACTTTGTCGGCGTGATTGATATACATATTAGTACCAAATTTCAGCTTTCTAGTGCTAACGGTCACTGAGATTATCCGCGGACGGACGGACGGACGGACGGGCAGACATGGCGAAACTATAAGGGTTCCTAGTTGACTACGGAACCCTAAAAAGAACCGAATCCACTTAGCCTCCACGTTTCCAAAAGCAAATACTCGAGTTGCTGTAAAAAATACTCAAATCACTATAGGTGTGCCTATAATAGTTGAATAGTTCCCTCGATTTCTCCAGGATCCCATCATCAGATCCTGACCTGGTTACAATGGGACCAACTGTGAAGTATACTCTTCCAAACAAAAAAATAATTTTCCGAATTGGTCCAGCCGTCTTCGAATACATAATAAACGGTGAACATACATTAAAAAAAAAACAAAAAATAGCAAAAACAAAGATCCCGACGAATTGATAACCTCGTCCTTCGAAATCTTGAAATCTTTTTTGTTTAAAATTATTAATGAACTAGCTGTGCCCGCGGCTCCGCCGTAGTCCTGATAAAATATTTTACAAGTACCACTAAATGAAACTACACTCAAAATACATACTTTTTTTGTCCTTATAATTTTTTTGGCATGATTTAAACGACGTAGAGTAGTAGGTGTATATCGGATACAGTACCACTTTTCCAAATCGATCCTCCCGTCAAATCAGTCAAAGCATGAAAGGTAAGAACAGGCGCGGTTGAAATTTGGGGGAGGGGGGGGGTCACAAATGCAGAAATAATTTTTTGAGGGGTCCGTAATGTTTTTTGTCTATTTGAGGTGTACTTAGGGGGGGGGAGGGTGAAAAGTTAGATGGAAGAGACGCCCTTTTTTGAACTTTCAAATCTAATAGTTACGAAACTATCAGTTTCATCCAAAAAATTTATTAAAAACCTGTATTCTTTTTGTAAGACCTATTCAATAATACCCAACACGATAGAGTTGGAGCGAAAAAAAAATCACCCCCCATTTTATGTGTACCCTAATAGAAGCATACACTGCTTTATCTACACACATATTAAAAATCCTAAGTGACATATTCGGAAACCATTAGAATGACCGCCATGACCAATCTTATTGTGCCGGCGGCCGGGGAGGAGGGCGGATTTTCATTACATTACCGTAGGTAATGAATATTCATACGCTTTTACCACACTATCACAGATAATACACTGATGTTACGTTACTGATTGCAATAATGGTGGTAATTACATACGGTTTCCGAACGCGGAATAGAGGATTTATGATTTCGTTGTAGATCAATTATTCTTCAATGTAAGCACATTACAATGCACTAATGAACGTCAGAGAAAAAAAAAATACCTGAGTGTCGTGGAACGAACGAAACTTCGGTTGGAACGAAGTTATGTTATTTAATTTTTGACTTTTTCGTAATTTTTGTTTTTTTTTTTGGACCCGGGGTATGTCCTTAAACTACGTCCGGACCTGGGTATGTCCTTAAACTACGCCAAAAAGAGAGGTATGGGCACTGCGAATGGCATCTCGCTAAGTGTGGTAGGGCACGTTCAGCGAATGTCATCGCTCAAATCTGGAGCAGAGCCCGACTGGGGAAGTACCTCCACCTTACAGAAAACCACAGCCAAATAGCACTAGACCCTACTCATAGTGTTGTGTTCCTGCTGGTGAGTAAGGTTGCCAAAGAGCTCAAAGAGGACCCAGTGTGTTGACGATGAGGGACCTTCTTGTTCCTTTAGTCGTCAACACAGTGAATCCTTCTTTTTGTAAAGGGTCGGCAACGCGCATGTGACGCCTTTGGAGTTGCAGGCGTCCATAGGTTACGGTAGCTGCTTACCATCAGGCGGGCCGTATGCTTGTTTGCCACCGTCGTGGTATAAAAAAAAAAAAAAAAAAATTTGTGGTTTTAATTTTTTTTTCATTGAAATTTTTGAAATTTTTGTAATTTTTGAATTTTTTGAAATTTTTGAGCTATTGGAAATTTTTGAATTTTTTGAAATTTTTGAAATTCTTGAAATTTTGACATTTTGGACATATTTTACTTTTCGGTTCTCGACTTTTTTCTCTTTGTCACTTCTCACTGTCACTACACTTCAGTTCACTTCACTTTATTCTATATTTTTTTTTTCATTCCATTTTACCTGTTTCTCGATCGTATGGGTATCGCGTTTTCGTGACGTAACGCTTATTCGTGACGGTCACGTGACTTTTTTTCGCCTAGCCCCCATCCGCGAACCGTCAGATAAGGAACTTCGTTCCAAAACTACCACCGGTTCTAACCCTACACCTCTGGCCCGAGAAGTATTATGTTATGACCGAAAAGAAACTCGATGGGATTTATTTTTTTCAAAACAGTAATACATTATTAAATCTTAAAGATACAAAATAATGCGTCAAAACAGCTTGAGAGACAGATAATGTACCTATTGTTTAATTATAAAGTAAAATAAATCTTAATCTGACTACTTCACAAAACGTTTGATATGTTTTCCTACCTAAACGGTGTCCTATAAATGTTAGATGAGTTTGTAGTAGTTTCTGGTTTGGGCCATGCACCTTTGTCCGTTATATACAGTCCTCGAACCTGCAATAACCCTTTGACATTAATGACATTTTCAAATATTTCTTAAGAGCGGGTAAAGGTAAATTTAAAGTATCGACGGGTAACTTGTTATAAATATGAACACCTTGACCAAAAAATTACAAACTATTTCAATACCGAATTTCATCTAAATACGTACAGCGGTTATTGGTTGTTTCTTCCCCATGTAAACTTCCACCCCTTTTGCATCCGCTTAAGGCATAATTTCTGAAATAAAACTATTTTATTTCCTTTTCCAGAGCTCAAATTATCTCCATACCAAATTTTATCTTAATCGATTCTGCGGTTAATAATTCCCTATACAAATTTCCAACTCCCTTTTCACCCCTTTAGGGTTAATTTTCGGGGTGAAAACTATACTTTGCCTTTTCTTGAGACCCATACTATCTCTATACCTAATTTCATCTTTATCAGTTCAGCGGTAAAAAAATCCTCATACAACTTCCAACCCCCTTTTCACCCCCACAAGGGTTTATTTTCGGGATGAAAACTATTCTGTCGTTTCTCGGGACTCAAATTATCTCTATACTAAATTCTATTAAAAAAATTCCATACAAACTTTCAACCCCCTTTTCACCCCCACAAGGGTTTGAAAACTATCCTTTGACGTTTCTCGAGACTCAAATTATCTCCGTACTCATTTCTATCTAAATCGTATCAGCGGTTAAAAATTCTCCATACAAACTTTCAACCCCATTTTCACCCCCACCAGGGTTGATTTTCGGGATTAAAACTATGTATTATCCTTTCCCGGGACTCAAACTATCTCTATACAAAATTTCATCAAAATCTTTTCAGCCGTTTTCACGTGATGCGCGGTCAAATAAACAGATAAACAGACAAACAGATAAACAGACAAACAGACAAACAGATAAACACACAAAAATTCTAAAAATTGTTGGAACGTGTTCTGTTATCGATTCTAAGTATCCCCAGCCAACTTTTTTTCGATTATCTTCCATGTACAGACTTTCGACCCTCTTCAGCTTTATTATATGTACTAGCTGTGCCCGCGGCTCCGCCCGCGTGGAATTCGGTCTGTGTCAGTAAGCGGCTAATTCACCCCTAATTTCTCTCCCGCTACCCTGGAGGCGGAACTTGAAGTAAAGTTGACAGATGGATACGCTAGAGGACAGTAGTCCTAATAAAATATTTTACAATTACCACTAAATGAAACTATACTCATAAATGAATACTTTTTTTTTATTATATTTTTTTTGGCATGATTTAAACGACATAGAGAGTAGTAGGTGTATATCGGACGATACAGGACCACTTTTGTATTTATACGTTCATGTCCACGGCAAATATCATCCAAATCGATCCTCCCGTCAAATCAGTCAAAGCATGAAAGGTAAGAACAGGCGGGGGGTCACAAATGCAGAAATGATTTTTTTCTATTTGAGGTGCACTTGGAGGGGGGGGGGAGGGGGGGGGGGTCCATGACCCATGCAAATTTCATTCCATTTTACATGTTTCTCAATCGTATGGGTGTCGCATTTTAGTGACGTGACGCTTTTTCGTGACGGTCACGTGACTTTTTTTCGCCTAGGCCCCCATCCGCGAACCGTCCGATAAGGAACTTCGTTCCAAAACTACCACCGGTTCTAACCCTACACCTCTGGCCCAAGAAGTATTATGACCGAAAAGAAATTCGACGGGACTTATTTTTTTCAAAACAGTTTCAATACATTATTAGATCTTAAAGATACAAAATAATGCGTAGTTCTTCAAGAAGACATATCAAAACAGCTTGAGAGACAGATAATGTACCTATTGTTTAATTATAAAGAAAAATAAATCCTAATCTGACTGCTTCACAAAACGTTTGATATGTTTTCCTACCTAAACCTATAAATGTGTCCTATAACCTGTCCTATAAATGTTAGAGGATTTTGTAGTAGTTTTTTGGTTTGGGCCATGCATCTTTGTCCGTCATATATAGTCCTCGAACCTGCAATAACCCTTTGACATTCATGACATTTTCAAATATTTCTTAAGAGCGGGTAAAGGTAAATTTAAAGCATCGACGGGTAACATGTTATAAATATGAACACCTTGACCAAAAAATTACAAATTATTTCAATACCAACTTTCAACATACAAACTTTCAACCCCCTTTTCACCCCTTCCAGGGTTGATTTTCGGGATGAAAACTATTCTTTGTCTTTTCCCGGGACTCAAACTATCTGTACACAAAATTTCATCATTATCCGTTCAGCCGTTAACTAATTAAAAATTCTTGGAACGTGTTCTGTTATCGATTCTAAGTATCTCCAGCCAACTTTTTTTCGAATATATTCCATGAACAGACTTTCGACCCTCTTCAGCTTTATTATATGTATAGATAGTTTTTATTGAAAGTACCTTTCAGGCGTCACTTCCATTATTTTTTTCAAATTTTTTGGACCTACGGTTCTAAAGTAAGATGGGGGGGGTTTGAAGAAGAAACTATCCTTTGTCATTTCTCGAGACCCATACTATCTCTATACCAATTTTCATCTTAATCAGTTCAGCGGTAAAAAATTCCTCATACCACCTTCCAACCCCCTTTTCACCCCCACAAGGGTTTGAAAACGATCCTATGACGTTTCTCCATCTCCATACTCATTTCTATCTAAATCGTTTCAGCGGTTAAAAATTCTCCATACAAACTTTCAACCCCATTTTCACCCCTACCAGGGTTGATTTTCGGGATTAAAACTATATATTATCCTTTCCCAGGACTCATACTATATCTATATAAAATTTCATCAAATTCCGTTCAGCCGTTTTCACGTGATGCGCGGTCAAATAAACAGACAAACAGATAAACAGACAAAAATTCTAAAAATTGTTGGAAAGTGTTCTGTTATCGATTCTAAGTATCCCCAGCCAACTTTTTATCGATTATCTTCCAGGTACAGACTTTCGACCCTCTTCAGCTTTATTATATGTATGTATAGATAGATGAATGAAATGATCAGTCAATGCGTACGAAAACTAGGGGCGTCGCCGAGCCTATGAGGTCTACGCCCGCCATCCCGTGAATACGGAGATTTTATTTAATTGTTACTGAGGGTATTTTAACACTGCTATTATCGTGTACTATAAAAGAAATTAGGGACATTCCGTGCCCTGTACTGTACAAACACATGTTTATTTCGTTTATGGTAGTTTATATCTGCGTTTTATGTCGATGATTAATTGTCTATGTACCTTTGACTCAATGTCACGGAAAAAGAAACTTTTATACTCTCTAACTTAAAATTCATTCTCGTGGAATGCCCCATTATTCCCATTAAGTAACTCTAACATGACAAAAATATCAACAATTCTAAACAATTACGAACTGTTGAGCCACCATTGCTGACGCTGGCAGTAGAAGTTCGGGACGCCCCCGAACTATATAGAGGCGATCAGTTAAGAAGGCTGGCTCAATAGGGATGATGACACATGTTGAATTATGAACTGAAATTTGGTTGACAGGATGCAAAATGGTCAATATATCCAAATAAAGTGAAAATTAAAAAAAAACAATTGAAATGGTTCAAAGATTCTTCGTCGTTCGAAAGGCTTCAAAATTTCAAAATTTTACGATCTTTTAAAGTACGATATTAAAAAAAACAATGATACTATTCGATTTTTAACAGTTTACTGTAAAATAAATTGTATGGCAACCATACACATAAACGCAACATTTCACTGTAAAAATAGCAATTTCATAACTTTTCCATACTTTAAACAGGGCGACTATGACTATGTTAAAGTGACGTCACGATTATGGCATAATCGTGACGTCACTTTTACACATAATTTTGTTAGGACTGTTAGGAGCGTTTTGAGAAACAAATGCAAATCTCAGACTTTAAGTCTCATTTCGGACCTTCGTGTTGCTTTAACGCAATTGGCTCCATATAGACATTTGTGTCGCTTAACTTCAAACTCAGGTAAATCCATTCGACCCTCTCAGCAAATATCTACCCTATTACCTTTTTTTAATACCAAAATCGCATAATCTGACAGATGGATTTACCCGAGTTTGAAGTTAAGCGACACATTTGATCCTCACAACAAAACGAATCGATTGATACCATACATGAAAATAAATCATCATGAGTATTGGTCTCGGCTGGAAAGAGCTGGATGAAGCCGCTCAAGATCGTGACAAATGGAAAACTCTTCTAGCAGGAAGAAATCATCATCATCATCATTGAGGCCAAATTTTATTAAAGTTACGTTACCTTTTTGACACTTCCATCGAGTCTGGCAACCGTGATGGTGTCTGTGACAGGGTCAGTCCAGTAAATGTTCCTAGCCAGAGGGTCTATGGCAATGCTATCTGGCACTCCGCTGCTGTGGATCACCACAGACTGGTCACTGCCATCTAAACGGGCCCTTGATATGGTCTTGGCCTAAAAAATATTGTACCATAATTCTTTCCGTTATTCTTACACAGATAACGTAAACCATTTCACAAAATTTTAAGTAATCCATAATGATTTCTGTAAACAGAATAAACTTTACAGGTTTTACCATGCTATCCGTCCAGTAGATGTACTCTGTCTTCGGATCGAAATCGATAGACATGGCCCTCTTGAGGTCTTTAAGGGGCAGCGTGTAGGGCGTGAAGTCGGGGGAGTCCAGCGATATCTTGGAGATGGCCGAGCGCTGGGCCACAACGAGCAAGCTTTGAGGGCTGCTGTAGCAGGTGGTGTTGCTGTCTTCACGCAGCTTCACACCCGTTGGGCATAAGCATGAGTAGCCTGTAGGTAGGTATAACACACGTCATTTTATACTCAATAGGCTCATGGCATCTCACCCACCCGACCTTATTATGTAAGTGAAGTAGAGTTGTAACGAAAACTGGTTGTTGAACATTCGGAAAAACAAATGCTAATGTGAATAATTGCTAATTGTATTCGTGAATGTGAATAAGAATTATGGGGTCAATAGCAATAGCCAATCGAATTTTGTTTGGTACCTACTGAGCTGGTACGTACAGCACAGCCCTAGGATTGGTTCTTAACACTTTGACTACCGAGAACCCGCCTGTTAGGCACTCGTAATGTTTGCTCAGATGCCGGGCACGCGGCGTGCGGCATTGCGTTGCACGTCGTAGCACGCCTGGCGGGTTCTGTTGGTTTCTGGGGTATTGTTTAAAATTTTGCCCGGTTTCGAAAGTGTTAACAATCACATTCCTCGCAACGCATCCTCGCTCATCTCTGGTGAAAACGCAGCCTGAGACTCAAACATGGTGGTTGTGGCTTGAGAATAGCTTTTGTTTTTTTTCGTAGTTCAGTCAGTATGTAATATTGATAGCTTATTGTGCGGCGATTAATCAACAAGTGTGCAGCTAATGAAGAGTTAGTCTCATACCGCGTGTAACCATTGTTTGGTTTAATAATTTACAGTCGCTGGGGTCGGGCCCTTTGTAGGGAGCAGCTATCACTCTACAAAAAGCAAGGCCTCTACCGAACAATGTTGCCTATAATTTTTTAGATTAAATAAAATATTGATGAAAGACATTCTACCCAAAGATTGATTGACTTACAACCGCCTTTTAATACTTGATATAGGCTACAGGTAAGGCCAATATATAATAAAAACAAGCGAATGTTTGCGGATGCGAACGTGAATATCCGTCACACACGTATTGTTTGTGAAGGTTGAGTGTTACCTGGAGGCGTGGGTGCGAGGAGACACAAGTGCGAGCAGCCGCCGTTGCGGACGCCGCACGGGTGCGGGCGGTCCGCCGGCGGCGCCGCCTGCCTGCGGCCGTCGTACACCCTGATGTCTACCGGCACTGGGTCCGACTTTATCAGTTCCTTCATAGGCCCATTTGTTGACATGTCCCATGTGTAAATTTTCCTGAAATAATAAAAAATGATAATTTTGTGAAAATATCAACAATGCTACTAAAGGTTAAAGTAAGGTTTGATAAATCATTATAATACAATCTTTACTCGTCAATAATTATAATATTTGATTTAATTACAAACTAGTCTAATCTTCAATGCTCATCAGCATCTTTAGGATTTTAATTAAAGAAGGAAACTGGATTGTCAATTAAACTTCATAAGCTAGGGTAAATCGCCAGTAACCAGCCACCTCATACTAATAACTCTGTTCACCTATAAACAGAGTTCATTTTAGTATAAGGTTTTAATTACTGGCATATTTATGCTAAAATGAATTCTGTTTGTAGGTATCTAAAGTTAATTATTAGTATGAGGGGGCCAGTTACTGAAAGGTGGCCAGTTACTAGCGATTTACCCTACCAACATTTTTTAAAATTAGTTGCCAACTTGCCACCGTTATGTAGGTAAGTATCTGATTAATTTGGGTCTCTATCGGTTCCCATAAATTTTTACTTCCGTTTTTTTCAGTCCATAACGTTTTCTATCATATTTTTTATTAGTCATATTATCACTAGTCATAAAATTTAACAATCTAAATTGCTGGTCAGATTTTTGCAGGTCATCATTATTGTTAGTCATAAAATCTGTTACTCATAATATTCAAAGTCCAGATGGTATCTATTACATAATGTTGAAGGCAATAAACTTGCTTATAATAATTGTTTTAAGTTCTTTAATCGCAGATTATAATGATAACTAGGGGTGTGTATTGGTTTCCACAAATTTTAAGTTCCGATTCTTTATAGTCCATAACGTTAGCCATCATAAGTTTTATTAGTCATATTGGCAATAGTTATATAATTAAACAACACAAATTACATTTCCGATAACTCATTGCGTCGAGGACACGGTAATTTGAACACAGGTCTTAATTGGTAGTTGACTTATTTCAATAAAATTCTTTTTTTACTTATTTTTTTTTGTCATGTAATAATATTGATTCCGAATATAATTATTTTTCTTAGGGGTCGCAGTTCTAAGCTAACCTAACCCACTTCTGGCAACAGTTTGTTTCCTTGGGAGTCGCAGTTCTAACCTAACCTAACCCACTTCTGACAACAGTTCGTTTTCTTGGGGGTCGCAGTTCTAACCTAACCTAACCCACTTCTGGCAACAGTTCGTTTTCTTGAGGGTCGCATTTAGTAAACGTTATACTTGAAAAAATTTATGACTATAAACATAAACATAAATACTCTTTATTGCACACCTCAAATAATAGACACAAAGTACAAGTCACAAACAAAAAACTATTGATGTTTATGAATCTTGAACCGGTGACTTGGTGACCGGGTGGTCTAGTGGTCAGGACGTCAGCCGCGAAAGCTGAAGACGCCAGTTCGAATCTGGCCTCGGACACCGGAGGGTTTGGTCACTTTTTCTGAAGTATATGACATCTATTTTCTATTGATGTTTATGTCCATAAATCATAATGGATATCATTTTATGACTATCGAAATTCGAAACAATTAGTTTATGGGAAACAAAGGGATGACATTAAAACGATATGATCAACGACTATTAGTCCGATAAAATATATGCCTTAAAATATTTCTGAATAATTATTGAAAGACCTTCGAATGTTATACTCATCAATTTTATGACTTTTGCGGTTATAGTGTTTAATATTATAGATCTTTATTATTAGAACTATGAAACGTTATGCTTTACAAAAATTATGACTATTGATGTTTATGCCCATAAATTATATGGATATCAATTTCTGACTATCGAAATCCGAAACAATAAGTTTATGGGGAACAAAGGGATCCCGATTAATTTACCTACATAATATTTTTTCAACATAAATAAAAACATTCGTTTGTTACCATGTTTTCCAGTCTGTCCAATAAAGTTTGTCATCGAAAAATGTCAAAGCATAAGGGTATTCAAGTCCCCCTTTTATTATTCTTTTTCTTTTTTCTCCATTGAAATCCATTACATCTACAAACATTAGTTTCGCATCTACCCAGTAAATCATATTATTATTATAATCTATGGTAATGCCATTAGGCCAAAAAATATTTTCTTTGACTATGACTTTGCGCGTGGCTGGGTCACCGTTCATGCCAGCTCTTTCGATTTTGGGAACTTCACCCCAATCCGTCCAGAACAGTAACCTGAAAATAACCAATGTAATGAGTGAAACACAACTGAAATAACATTTTCAATTATTATTGCTTACATTACATAATAACAACAATTACAATTCATTATTTTGTTTGTAAATTTCTTGTCATACATTAATGAAGTGCCTAATACAATGCCTATAAGATCACTTGTAATACCCTTAATTTTATTGACCTTTCAAGACTGTTCATCAGCATGTTTAATAATAAACTTGTACATGTACCTTCTTATCATGTTTAAGCCATTAGCTTTACCAGTGACATTAAAGAAGGAATACAATGTGGAGCATTCTACAGGCATCCCACACAAACACTTTTTTGTTGATATTTATTTTTACTCCTTTGCCATAGAAATATAACTCAATGCTCATACCAATAAGTAAAAATTTATATGTATGGGATTTCAGAAGGCAATTCTTTTTTAACGGCCTCCTAGCCTAGTCGGTATTGACTCTGCCTATGAAGCAGGAGGTCCCGATGCTTAGAAAAAATGGAAAAGTAGAAAAATCCACTGCCTCAGGCGAGACTCGAACTCGCGACTCTGGGATACATGCCCATCGCTCTGACCAACTGAGCTACTGAGACACACCTGATGGCTGCGAATTTCTCCACTATATCCCATATGCGTCTTAGGGGGACGCCTAGCGACATCTGCCGAAGAAGTCTTACACTTCTCAACCGGCCATCGGAGTCCCAAGTTGTATTGAGAATTCACCGATAACAATGCGCTACCCCATACTACAATTAATTTTTTATTAAGCAGAACGTCTGCTAACGATAATACAATGCTTAGAAAAAAATGAATGTTTGAGTCTCGCCTGAGGCAGTGGATTTTTCTACTTTTCCATTTTTTCTAAGCATTGTGGTATCGTTAGCAGACGTTCTGCTTAATAAAAAATTAATTGTAGTATGGGGTAGCGCATTGTTATCGGTGAATTCTCAATACAACTTGGGACTCCGATGGCCGGTTGAGAAGTGTAAGACTTCTTCGGCAGATGTCGCTAGGCGTCCCCCTAAGACGCATATGGGATTTAGTGGAGAAATTCGCAGCCATCAGGTGTGTCTCAGTAGCTTAGTTGGTCAGAGCGATGGGCATGTATCCCAGAGTCGCGAGTTCGAGTCTCGCCTGAGGCAGTGGATTTTTCTACTTTTCCATTTTTTCTAAGCATTGTGGTATCGTTAGCAGACGTTCTGCTTAAGGCTCCTTATTCCCTAAAAGGTCGAAAAACTCCATTAATGAAAAAAGCTGCATAAAATGCTATTTATAAGATAGTTTGAAGTATTAGTAATACAAAAAAATAATTTTGAACCATGTTTATTATTATTAAGTACCCAAAAATACGATTCTTACAAAAAGTGTCCTGTGAAGTGTGATTTAAGTGTCATTTTTAAAAATTCATAGTAATTTGAAATTTACTGCTATAGTAATGTTTTTTTTTATCGTGATAGAAATATAGTTTAACTTTGCAATGGTAATATTTTTAGGCCAAAATATTCATAGGGTTTTTGTGGAAAAAATGAAATGGTACCGTGTTTTCATCAAAAAACTGGCATATAATCAGAAGGTATTTTGTCGATTATCCAAGATGAATCTTCGATTTTTATTTCCATGGCCGTCTCATACATGATATACTCAATTGAATTTAATTCAAATTGAATAAGAATTTTTACCCTTTTTTGCGTAATCTGAAAATGAACGGTACACCTAACTGGTAAATCCGGAAAGGCCTTCCTTGACAACTAATTTTTTTCATATTTCACTCGTTAAAATGTAATATTTGCTCCGATGGCCGTCTAGATAAAGAAATGAACTATTATTGTGCACCAATTGTTGATTTAAAAAAACTTAGTATTTTCGCCATAGCCTTCGAAGAAAATGAAGCTTTTCGTGAAATTCGCGCGTTTTGGGAATAAGGCCTCTTAATAAAAAAATAATTGTAGTATGGGGTAGCGCATTGTTATCGGTGAATTCTCAATACAACTTGGGACTCCGATGGCCGGTTGAGAAGTGTAAGACTTCTTCGGCAGATGTCGCTCGGCGTCCCCCTAAGACGCATATGGGATATAGTGGAGAAATTCGCAGCCATCAGGTGTGTCTCAGTAGCTCAGTTGGTCAGAGCGATGGGCATGTATCCCAGAGTCGCGAGTTCGAGTCTCGCCTGAGGCAGTGGATTTTTCTACTTTTCCATTTTTTCTAAGCATTGCACAGTGTGGAATTTTACATAAAAATCGGTCATGGGTTAAATAATAGCCTAATATAAATCTCAATTAATACTAAATATAAATATGTAATCCCCACTAGTTAATTCCTTATAGTTTTCAAGAAATCACATTTTTAAGATTGCTTTCAGAAACTCCAAAAAATACATAGAAGTGGTAATATTTCATGAATACGTGTCTTTATAAACTTTCGTGTAATATTAAACGTTACATCTCTTCCGGCTGATAATTTTAAGACCAAAAATATCCTTAAAAAATTATTCTGATCTGAGAAATTTGCAATTTAGTAGTTAAACTATTTAATCTTTTTAAATAAAAATCCAAAGGTATGCGGAATTCATTCTTAACTAGGGATCTTCTTTATACCATATTTAGTCGACATTATTAATTTGAATAACGTTAATGAAAGGATTTAGAATTTAAAGCAATTTAAATATTTGTGTTAGGGCTGCTACTTGGTAAAGCGCCTGATTCATCTAACATAGCAAACTTACCACATAGCATTTTATTATTACGAAAAGGGTACATAATTAAAATAATTTTAAACAAAAAAGAACCGACTTCACTAAGCATCCACCTTTCCAACACCAAATGCTCGATCTGCTGTAAAAAATACTCAAATCACCATAGGTGTGCCTATAATAGTTGAAGAGTTCCCTCGATTTCTCCAGGATACCATCATCAGATCCTGACATGGTTACAATGGGACCAACTGTGAAGTATACTCTTTCAAACAAAAAAGTAATTTTCCAAATCGGTCCAGCCGTCTTCGAATAATCGGTGAACATACATAAAAAAAAAAAAAAAAAAAATAGCAAAAACAAAGATCCCGACGAATTGATAACCTCCTCCTTCGAAATCTTGAAGTCGGTTGAAAACGTGACGTTAACCACCATCATTTGTGTATTGGAGTCTATTGGAATCAGAGGACTCAGAGATTGATAAATTGTGTACCTACCTACAAAACCTACTTAATTTAAATTAGAGAAAAGTGACATGGGCGTGATGGACGAAGTAATTCAAATCCTAGAAAACTTTCATACAGGTATCAGAAAAGATCTTATTCTCACTTTCTCACTCACTTTTTTTTCCTTTAAAAACAGTATGGGAAAATGTCGCTTTATTCACACATGTGCGAAATAATTTAGTAAAAGTTTTGACTTGTTTCTTCACGCGTTAGATTGTAGGATAGAGTTTTACCTTGCCTATGCACACTGTTTTTTTCATTCCATAGAGCGTCTTGCGTCACAAAGTTTTGTGACAATATATTTTTTTTTAAGACAAGCTTTTATCGCCGACTATACTTTTCTTTCAACAGTCGTCTCGTCTACTACTCATCGAGACGATTCTAACAAACCTCTAAGCACAATGAATGCATAGTTTTATATAACCTAGTCCTTATGGCTACCTCAACAAGTTTTTTGATTTGGTAACAAGGATAAAAAAAATGTATCAATTCTTACGGGCACCGTGTATGTGTATTATATTTTAAGTATTAAAAGCCCTGTTACACGTGTCCTAATTAGCATCCTAATTAGGATCCTAACTTTACTTCGTAGTCGTAGTATAACTTTCTAAATGCGGTCACACATGATTAAATTAAGTGACTATATCATTTAGGTTGCTGATTTATTACAAGTGTAATAGAGCTTCAAATAAAACAATTAAGAAATTAATTTTATAAGTGAAATATGACGAGTTAGGTGTAATCCATACTAATATTATAAATGGGAAGTGTGTGTGTTTGTTTGTTTGTCCGTCTTTCACGGCAAAACGGGGCGACGAATTGACGTGATTTTTTAAGTGGAGATAGTTGAAGGGATGGAGAGTGACATAGGCTACTTTTTGTCTCTTTCTAACCCCCCACTTCCCTAAAATGGGGGATGGAAGTTTGTATGGAGCATTCCGGGGGGCAAAGGGGAACCGTGTTACCCCGAATTTAACGCGAGCGAAGCCGCGGGCAAAAGCTAGTTTCGCATAAAGATATTTTCATGTCTATAAGATTTCACAACTTTTTATGTCTATAAGATTAAGGGCCGGAAGATAAAGGGAAAGTTTTTTTTGTTTCCATGGTACAGTCGCCATTAAATATATCGGAGCGACCAGGGTACTCAAAAATATCTGAACATGCACTTTATCCCCTTAACAATAGAGACGTTGTTCAGATATTTGTGACCACCTTGGCCGCTCCGATATATTTGATGGCGACTGTACCAAAACATTGTAATGTCATCCGAATTAAGTACGAGTAGCTACACTATATTTCAGCTCAATTGGGCGGTAGGAAATGGGTCAAATTGAAGCACCGTAAAGTCCTCGATATATACGTATGGTGTCCAATCACAGACTACCTACTAACCTACTAATAATAACCAGTTGGATGACCGGAGCATAGTTAGGTAATTTTACAGTAATTACTGTTATTCGATTTCCG
This sequence comes from Pammene aurita, assembly GCA_947086415.1. Classification (NCBI taxonomy): domain Eukaryota; kingdom Metazoa; phylum Arthropoda; class Insecta; order Lepidoptera; family Tortricidae; genus Pammene; species Pammene aurita. Next base: position 38,830,129 of record OX352292.1, on the reverse strand, counting down.
TTTTATTAAACTAAATGTCGTGTGACAACCCTAAAGATCAGAATTATCAGAAAAACATAGAACTTTAATAACTTCCAAATCCAGAGACGATAATTAATGAATTTTTGATATGATTTTTTAAGTAAGTAAAAGAATATTTTTTTCTTGAAACTAAGTTCGCTTACAGTATCAAAAGGTAATAAGACAGATATTTAGTTTTTTATACAAAGTACAATATCTTTGTTATTTAAGGATTAGGAACATTGCTATTTGAAACTTAAATACTGTGTAACAATATACAGACGATAAGAAGTAAAGTTCAAGACAATAATTAAAGCATTTGGAGAAAATTAAGAATTTCACTTTTAGAAAAAAATTAAAGTCGGCACATTAATATGAATATCTTAAAAAGTATCATTAATTTGCAAAGACAGACCTTGCTATTTCGTCGAACACCTCTAAAGCTATCTATTAATGCCATAAACTGCCTCCGATTAATGGCATGTCCGATTTTGGTGTAAAATTTCACACTGTGCATTGTGGTATCGTTTGCTATTTGAAACTTAAATACTGTGTAACAATATACAGACGATAAGAAGTAAAGTTCAAGACAATAATTAAAGCATTTGGAGAAAATTAAGAATTTCACTTTTAGAAAAAAATTAAAGTCGGCACATTAATATGAATATCTTAAAAAGTATCATTAATTTGCAAAGACAGACCTTGCTATTTCGTCGAACACCTCTAAAGCTATCTATTAATGCCATAAACTGCCTCCGATTAATGGCATGTCCGATTTTGGTGTAAAATTTCACACTGTGCATTGTGGTATCGTTAGCAGACGTTCTGCTTAATAAAAAATTAATTGTAGTATGGGGTAGCGCATTGTTATCGGTGAATTCTCAATACAACTTGGGACTCCGATGGCCGGTTGAGAAGTGTAAGACTTCTTCGGCAGATGTCGCTAGGCGTCCCCCTAAGACGCATATGGGGTATAGTGGAGAAATTCGCAGCCATCAGGTGTGTCTCAGTAGCTCAGTTGGTCAGAGCGATGGGCATGTATCCCAGAGTCGCGAGTTCGAGTCTCGCCTGAGGCAGTGGATTTTTCTACTTTTCCATTTTTTCTAAGCATTGTGGTATCGTTAGCAGACGTTCTGCTTAATAAAAAATTAATTGTAGTATGGGGTAGCGCATTGTTATCGGTGAATTCTCAATACAACTTGGGACTCCGATAGCCGGTTGAGAAGTGTAAGACTTCTTCGGCAGATGTCGCTAGGCGTCCCCCTAAGACGCATATGGGATATAGTGGAGAAATTCGCAGCCATCAGGTGTGTCTCAGTAGCTCAGTTGGTCAGAGCGATGGGCATTTATCCCAGAGTCGCGAGTTCGAGTCTCGCCTGAGGCAGTGGATTTTTCTACTTTTCCATTTTTTCTAAGCATTGTGGTATCGTTAGCAGATGTTCTGCTTAATAAAAATTAATTGCAGGAGGTCCCGAGTTCGAATCCCTGGTCAGGGCATTTATTTGTGTGTTTATCTCGGATATTTGTTCCTGAGTTATGGATGTTTTCTGTATTTAAGTATTTATCTATATCTATCTATTATATATATCGTCGTCTAGTACCCAAAACACAAGCCTTATTGAGCTTTCTTTCGACTAGGTTGGTTTGTGTAAGATTGTCCCATAATACAATTTTTTATTTTTTTTTAGTACTAATTCTGCGGAATGTTACATATTAGGAAATAAATCTCTGGGTTGGATGGTTGTCAATATACATATACATAGATACTTGCTACCAAAAATAAAAGCCTCTAAGATTACACCAAGAAAGTATCAATTTATTACCCTGGAACACCATAGATGGCTGCTGGGGTAAAGACATGGACTAAAAAGGAGATGGCGTAATGGCCTGGACGCATTCTCTATGGAAAGTACGGGGAGCACTATCATCTGGACCAAGGATGATTAAGACATGGATGGACAATGCCTATACAAAATCGCGTTCCTCGAACCTTCAGGCTATACGTCTGTTTTTGGTACAATGTTCCACAGTGCCATCTGTTGGGTCTGGAGTTGAGTTATTCTGTCAGCGTTAATCGCCGAACAAAATATTAGAAACTAGAATTTATTTATTTAATCTTAATTACACAAAATAAGATGGTACTAATGGCGGACTTAATGCCATAAGGCATTATCTATCAGTCAACCAATGGGCTTAACAGAAAGGCTAAGTAGGACTTTAGTGTTTGTGGTGACCGATAGATGACGCTAGTGCTTTAGCCTGAAATAAGGGAACGCGATTTTGTATAGGCATTGTCAATCCATGTCTTAATCATCCTTGATCTGGACTGAATGGCGGACCTTTCGTTCAGGAATGGGTAACTAAAATAGGCAAATAGAAAAATACACATACCCCTCCTTAGGAACAACAGCTATGGCTCTGGCCAGGTCTACTTCTGACCAAAATAACACTTTTCTGTACTTCTGATCTATGCTGATCACTTCTAAACGATTTGTGTCTCCGTCTGTCCAATATATTTTATCTGTGTACCAGTCTATAGCAATTCCAGTGGGTGTGATGAGGCCATCCGATACTATTAGCAACTGCAACAAGTAACATAATAATGTATATACTTTACATACTACTCTAATTACAATGTTTATAAATAAAATTCAGTAAATAGTTGATAATAGCTGTAAGTTGTAATAATACATGGGCTTTTGTTGTTCATGTATTGCAGGATAGTAGGGAGCTTAATCACTACATAGTATAGAACAGTCGCTTTCTGCTGTCTATTTGTCCCTATGTATGCATAATAGATAGAGTGATTCAAGAGGAAGGTTTATATGTATTATACATGCATAATATAGTAGAGAAACACTGATAATTTTAGAGGTTTCTAATGTGATGTCGTAAATAAACACATTTTTTTACACTTACATTGCAAACGCCGGCTGAACCCTACGAGATAGATCAAAATAATGTACTACAGTATTGTACACCTTAAAAAGGTCTACAAAAAAGTGGGTTGCTAGTAGGGTGATTGTGCTAGTTTTCGTCCACTCTTGTCAGTTTCCCGTCCATACTTATTTATATGTTTATCTTCAAGTTTTTTGCAAAATAAAAGCTTAAAACTAAATAATAAACCATAAATATAAACTATATTGACCCAAAAAGTTTTTCCCATTTATTTGCAGCATTTTAATCAAGTGGACGGTAAATTGGACCTGGATGGAAAACTAGCACAATTACCCTATTTAATAAAAACTGTTTCTAGATTAAAAAAATAAAATTTAACTATCACCAAATAAATATGAAGTTGATGACTTAGTTAATAAGATTGGGCACCAAAATAATAGATCTCCCACCAAAATTGTATCATCAAATAATTTCAATAATTTAACAAGTACCGAAAAAAATACTTACTTAAAATTTCTGGAAAATTATTATGTCATACAGTTGGCAAAAGCAAAAATTCAGATTGGTATAATTTAAATAGAGTACCTTTTCACCCAAATGCGTCTCATTGTAATTTGTACATTCTATACGTTCAGCTGTTTGATCAGACCAGCATATAAGGTTTCTTCTATACAAAAAGTCAACGGCAGATCCCTGTTGAAGGCCGTTGATAATAGTGTTCACTTTGACAGGTTTTGATAAGTTTGCCACTCGGATATCTGACCCCCCCGTAGAGTATAAGAGAACTGGATTACTAGCGACTAAATAAAATCCTGAAAAATAAAGATGGACATTTAAACATAAGTAGGTACATCAAAATATGACCGTGAGTGATATTTGCTACCCTTTAATGTGTTGGGACTTGCACGTTACCACATTTCTTTGTCATGATCGCAAAAAACTTCGGGCCGTTTATAGCATGGTGATTGTCGAGATTGTTATTTTTGTTTACATGTTTATTATGATTATAATTATGAGACTATGTCTAATCTCCATTAATACATTACCTTTTAGCTGTAAAAACATTAACAGGCAGAAAATGTTAACAACATTTTGTATAATTTTGTCTGCGTGAAGAATTCTTCGGCGTTTCGTCATAATGAAAACAAATGAACGGCGCTTGAATGTTTCATATGTCTAATTTATTGTAAAATGCACCGTTACATTAAGGCACTAAACGGAACAACTTAAAGTAGTTTTATCGCACAATGAACATTACTTTAGTAATCTCTTTTGGCTATAAATTGAAGTCCATAAAACATTTTGAGATCAACAATGAAAGATAGCTGCAGTCTGCACTCAGCAGTCAGCACCGCTTGCCTTTGCTCCATTCATCATTTGCTTGCCTTGCAATCACAGATAAGATAAAACCGGTATTGGTAGGGCCCAATCTGTGGTGTACCCTGCCTCTACCAAATCCTCCTTCAGCTCCCTAAAAGCCCGGTTACACTAGTCCTAGTTAGCTTCCTAAATGATTTAGTTTCTAAATTTAGTCAAGTGTAACCGCATTTAGCAAGTAAATTTACTATTGAAAAAAGTTAGGATCCTAATTAGGATGCTATAGTCTGGCAAACCATTTCTGTATGATTTCTGTCAGTAGAAATGCGCGGCAAATTCAAAATACGTACGTAGGTTCAAAATTGCATGGTCAATTTATCAATGAATTCATTCATAAATTGGCCATGCAATTCTGAACCCGATAGTACATGTGGCAACCCTTTGTGATGAGACACCGTATTTCATGACGAACATTTCAATTCACATTGAATTTGTTTCTAGTGCATTTCACTCCCTCATCTTAAGCGCGAGTGAAATAGAACTCCTGCAACGTTCCCAATTAAATTTAAATTCATTTTTAAGCCATATGTCAATTGCATCAACCAGACCCCAGATTATCTGTTGCAGTTGATGACATATCAGACGAAATCTATCCGTCTCCTTTTTACACACCCTAAATGTCATCTAATGAAAGGGCGGAAATACCACCTAAAATTAAAAACATAAAATTTGATGATCATTGCTGCTTTTTTCACTGATTCTTAGTGTTGTCATACTTTTGTTCGCTGTACATTGCTACTGCGTTCGTTGGCTGGCCAGACTATAGTTAGGACACTAAAAAAAAGTAAAGTGTAACAACTGTAACAAGGCTCAAGGCCCTTTACTCTTCTTACACCTCCCAATCTGACAGATTGGGCCCTACAAATTGCAATGTCATACCGATTTAATCTATACCTATAGGCTATAATAAACGCGTAAGGAGGAAAAAAATGTACAATGAAGATATTTTAGAAAAAATATTCGGGGAGTCTTAGAAACGTTGACTGAATACATTTCAGTGATTTTTGGAATTCTTGTCTGTCTGTCTGTACTGCACAGAATTTTACAAAATTTTCTATAGTTACAGTTTATACCCCGGAGCAACATATAGGGTAGTTTTTATTCTGCTTATTAAAAACATAATTTTCAAAAAAAAATTGTTCTCAAAAGTGGTCACAGATGGCGCTGTATAGGTACCCTGTATACTGTATACAAACATTATTTAAGGAAGTCTAGATTAAAACGGCTATTAAACATGGCAATTTGTAGGGCCCAACCTGTTGTTTCCAACTCCTGTCGGCGTTGGGCCCGTTATTACACTTTCCCTACAAATCGTCCCTACAAACCCTACCTCACCAACAAATCGTCCCTACCAATATTTACAGAGATGCCTTCAAAACATCTAAAAAATGTATTGGTGAAGCACGGTGATAGTACTACAGTATACATTAAATAAAAAAAGAAACTGTTTTTATTATTATAGATATTTAAACGACCGCTCGAGCTGCCTGAATCTAACTTCATCTGCCCAACCCTTCTATTATTTAAATACAAAACTAGATAAATATATTAATTACTAGCGAATCTACACTTTTTAACTTTTATTTTAAATAAAAAACCAGACTGAATGTATAGAAAAAGGTAAAATAACTCTAACGACCTCCATAAACAGCTGCGGGTGTCGGGGCACTGCCGCCCAGGTAGCAAACTGACGTCAGCGACGCACAAGCGACGTCATTTTTAGGTCATATTAAGGTCTGTCATTTATTCGCTGAAAACGTACGTTATAGTGACGTCAATTTAAGGTCAGGTTAAAAAGTGGACGTCGTACTAACGTCAATTAAGGGTCATCATCTGGACGTACCATATTTACCGCAAAGTGGACGTCTTAATAACGTCAATTTTAGGTCAGCATCTGGACGTACCGTATTCGTCGCAAAGTTGACGTCTTAATAACGTCAATTTTAGGTCAGCATCTGGACGTACCGTATTCGTCGCAAAGTTGACGTCTTAATAACGTCAATTTTGGGTCAGCATCTGGACGTACCGTATTCGTCGCAGAGTGGACGTCTTAATAACGTCCATTTTAGGTCAGCATCTGGACGTACCGTATTCGTCGCAAAGTGGACGTCTTAATAACGTCCATTTTAGGTCAGCATCTGGACGTACCGTATTCATCACAAAGTGGACGTCTTAATAACGTCAATTTTAGGTCAGCACCTGGACGTACCGTATTCGTCGCAACGTGGGCGTCTTAATAACGTCAATTGAGGGTCAGCATCGGGACGTACCATATTTACCGCAAAATGAACGTCTCAATAACGTCAGTTTAAGGTCATCACCTGTACTATGTACGATGTACAGTAAGACGTACAGTATCCGTCGGCAACGAGAAGTTTTGCTAATGTAAATTTTTGGGATCACTATTAACGGTTAGATGTTTGTGACACGTAAACTATTTCAACAGGAAGTTTTATGTGGCAGTTAATTTATATGCTAGTAAGTTATCCTATACTTTACTCAGGCTTTGTAAATCTTCTTTCTTCGTAAATCTGTCCATTATCATAGCGAATGCTAAGAGAAAATACTAATTAATACATTATAACAAGACTTTATGTAGCCAGTAAGCCAGTACTTATGCATAGGAATTTGAAATTTGAACAGTTTCATATTAGTCGTTAGAATCTGTCCGGAAAGAGAAGTGTCATAGAATGTATGAGCTCCCATATAAACCACGATACATCTATTTCCGGACAAACTCTATAAGTATCAGACCTACTACCGACTTAAAAATAAAGCTTAAATATATATAACGCGTTTCGTTTCTTGATATCAATAAAATTTGTCAATCTTGTAATGTAAAACATTCATGAAGTAAAAAAAACATTTACGTCTTTTTAGTTAACTTCAAAGTTAATACTTATATAAAGTCATTTATTACAGATTTTTTAATGTTATTAAACATCAAAACAAACTGAGCAATGTGATTTTTAAAAACATAAGAAATTGGAACGGAACGAAATTCTGTCATTTTGATTGAAGTGACGCTTTGAGTGACGTTGTTTTCCCACCTTTTTTCTTTGCCTTGCTGCCCGTGCCCGTACTACTGCCAATAAAAATTTTCAACAAGAACAAAAATGTACTCAGTGATACAGTTTAGTGTAGAAGACGGCGTAAACAATCAGTGGTTTACGCCAAAGTGTTGTGAAGTCTTTTGGCCACCCGTTAAGGGAACTAAAGCGTTTGAAAAGGTTTTGGCTGATGTCAAGACACCAGATGAAAAATGGAAATTATAGAGTGTTCAAAGAGTTTTTTGTGATACTGGTACGTATATTTTAATAGTTTTTTTACAAACCACTTTGGCTATGAAAACTAACGAAACAGTTTCGTTTCCTGGTTTCTGGATGCAATATTTCCTGATTTATTCTTCTTCTTCAGCGAGTAAGTATGCGCACACTGTTGGGCATACACGTCTCCAGTTTGATTTCCTGATTTACCGAGAGCTTACTGATGTTGGTGAAAGTTTTCTGTTACTGTGTGACTACTACCTAATATGGGTAATTTTTAAAACTGCTTGGACAAATGTGATAACCTACTAATCAAAGTGGTTGACTGTACAACTTCAGGTTGTTCCAACTAATGAAACTCCATCCTATATTTTTACTAATAACGTGATAACCTTGTTTTAATTGAGTGAGGGATGCATTATGCTGTGTTCATTTATTATGTTTGCATGTTGTGTGTATTTTTTTATTTCATTTGCATGTACCTAAAGATGGCATAGAGAAAGCAAAAGAAACTGGTTGATGAGGATACATCAGAACCAGGTCTTAAACGGAAAAGGGCCAAAAGATATGTTTCTAGCAGCGACGAAGATAATGACAATCCCACTACCATTGAAAAAAAGACCTTTGAGAAAATACAAAAATTTCAAGCCGCTGGCAGTGTAGGCTTAGGAGATTATAGAGGTGAGTTTTATAGTTAACAGCTGTTATGAAGTAAATCCTGACACATTGCACAACTACTTGTTGCACATGTCAGAATAATAAAGCATAGCATTTCATTCCTAAGATTTATAAGATATCTGTAGTTATTTTTAGTTCATTAACATATTTGCCGCATTCTCATATTCAAAGAACTTTCAGCCAGAGCCCTGTTTGAATATTTTAATGTACTTATTTTTATACCATGGTTCCCTTGGTAATATGATATTATATACAAAGAATATTAAAAGTTCACCTTATATAGGTTAAACCTAAACAATATAGGTTATTTTGTAGAATGCATATTTTACTAGTCATTTTATACAAATATATGATGAATACTGCAATGAAATACTTTGAATTACAATAGGAGACTCAGCATATTACTAAAAAGCTCCAATAAAAAAATTAAGTTGACTGTATATTTAAAAAAAACTTCTATGAAAAAACCATTATGTTAATTATTCTCATCACTCTCCCAAAAGGCTACTACTAGACTACCTAAGGAGTGAGGTGGAAATCACTTACAAATATAAAAAAAAGTTCTATTGTAAAACATGTAGGTGTTATATTGTTGGCCGGTACTCAATGTAACCTTGGTGACAGTGGAATAATATGGTACCATCAAGCTGATCTGATGATGGAGCTGGGATGTAGATACCAGAACATACCTAATGATGAAAAGTGCTTGCTTGGTTGAGTTTCGGCTCATTTGTTTTGTTGTTTAGAATACTTTCTGACAGTACAAGAATAGGTAACATCAAGTACAGTCGGCTAAATATCTTGTGTTAAAAATGAAATTTTTTAGATAAACATATTTGATCAATATAGCTAGCTGTACAGTCAACGGCAATAGTATCTTCCTATACAAAGGCCACAAAAATATGTGACTTTGTAGGGTCATAAGAGTGTGTCACATATTTTTGCGGCCTTCGTGTAGGGAGATACTATTGCCAGCGACTGTACCTAACTGCTAACTCTGTTATACATATAGAAGTTTGTCTTGTAGCCAAACTTATCTTTTTCTTAGAACCCTGTTTGGGTATGGATTGTATGGAGAGAGTTGGAATTTTTTTCCTTGTGTGGTTCCAGGCAACTTACATAAGAAAGAAGGAAGAAACAGCTTGAAGCAGGTGGTGCAAGTTATAGTTGTTTAGTAGTAATAAAAATACATAAAATAACAATATCTACACACTTAAAACATTGTATGAAGAAAGTTATTTCAAATCTTCACTTTTTTCACATTTGGTCTGATCAACAAATAATTTGCTATTTTACAATTATACATTCTCTTGTTTGTTACAGGTTTCATACGTGAAAACTTGGAGGCAGGGATATTTCCAGCAAAGTGTCTCGGTTGATGAAATTTTGTTTTACACAGCAGTAAAACTTCTATGGAAAGAGATCCAACAAAAAGCCTTTTTGCCAACTGCGCCTGCGAGTATGTATCGTAGGTATTCAGCTTGTGACAAGTGCATAGAGGCAGGTGAATGAATATCGCGGCCGCGTGATCTATTAAAATGCGTCAGCGCCCACAAGGACCAATGAATCATTTCGTTCGCAGCTTGATGAAGACTGTCATGTTGGAGAGTTACCACTTTTACGGTTCCCTATAGATTTCAGAGAACTTGGTATAGATTTGGCTCAGGAAATACTACAGATTTTTATAAATCATTCAAAATTGGTTTATGGATTACATTTTTTGGTATGCCCCCTAGCCTGTCCGTGGCTTTGACCTACATGAATACGGCTGACCGCATGCTCTCTTGCTCAGTTTGGTCCCCTTCTCTCTTACTAATGCTATTAAGATAGAGAGGAGTAGGACCAATGTGAGCGAGCGAACACGCGGTCAGCCGCCTTCATTAAGGAAGTGTTGCCACCACTTTTACCTACTTCTTCGAAGTTTTAATGTATCTACTTAAAATTGACATGCTTACGGTTGTGTTTTTTTTAGTTTAGTAGTCCGATAGTGGGCATTAGAGATATAAATGTTATTTTAAGTCATGGCCTCATACATATTAAAACAAAAATTACCTAATTATACTTGTTTTTTTAGTAATAGAAATAAGGTAAACAATCTTGTACCTAGACTAACTAGACAAGTCAAACCTTAGGCTTCAATATATTATAGTAAGTTTTAAGAAGAAATTATATTTTGAGTTGTTATATTTTTTTATGTTGTTATAAACAAATTTCAGGACTGACAATTGAACTTGGCACCCATTTAGATCTCACTTCTTTTGTCGTTGAAGTCAACAACCAAGGCATATATAACTTGGCTCTCATTTCACATTTATGTTTTTGATGGGATTATTGTTATGGGGCTATTGGTTCCCACTGTCCTTTAATGCCTCTTTAAATATAAATTATACTACTTACATAGCGTTTTTTAGTTTCATCCATAAGTCCTAGAGTTTGTTCAGGGTACGTAGACAAGATGCCTGCTATGCTAAGCGCTAAACTCTTATCTACTCTTACGCGTAAGAATTTGGCGTCTTGTCTAGGGCGCCTGGCCAATAAGTTAGAACCGTCTTAGAACTTAAATCTAGCACGTCTTTAGTTCACTCAACAGCCAGGTCGGTTCTATTTTTGAACAGACTACCCACCCATCCTAGCTACGAGGAGCATATTGCCGTGCTTACGATATCAGCAGTGTGTTTTGAGAGATGTTATTTAAATTTATATAATACCCGCCTTAATAAAATTGAAAATCGCTAACTTCTACTGCTGATATCGTGAACACAGCAGCATAATGCAGCCCCCCTAGGTCCTGACCTGTGCCTATGTCCTAGTAACGCCACAATCAATCCTGTGTGTGACGTTATTCGAACATACTGGCTGCCCTAATATGTACGGCCCAGAAACGTCCGTATGAATTCAGCATATGACGTCTCTCCAACGTCAGTGGCTGCCCTAATATGTACGGCCCAGTAACGTCCCTATGGATTCAGTATATGACGTCACTCCAACGTCAGTGGCTGCCCTAATATTTACGGCCCAGTAACGTCCCTATGAATTCAGTATATGACGTCTCTCTAACGTCAGTGGCTAACCTAATATGTACGGCCCAGTAACGTCCCTATGCATTCAGTATATGACGTCTCTGTAACGTCTGTAAACAGACGTCTTGCGGCTGTGACAAATTGACGTCATCTGCTGGGACCCCCCGACGTCGAGACATGACGTCTCTTACGTCGAGCAGTACCGTAAACGGACGACATAATGACGTATAAATGCTACCTGGGCGATCGCCCTAGAGCGGGACTCCTACTCCCTAGGTGCCATTACACCTACCAACCTGACATGTTGGGCCCTACAAATTGCTATGTCTAATAGCCGTTTAAGCTATTCGATCTGTGGCGTTCCGCTGAGGTTTAAACCCAATGATATTTACTATGGATGGGTTATACTCTAACAAAATGAACAGAAAAAATACTTCCAGAGTTATTTTATAACCTAGCAACGATTCTGTTATGTTTATCTATTTTGACAATCATTACATCTTTGTCACTCTCATTGTTAGAAAATTACAGTTTGTCTCTTTCTCACGCGGGTGACGGGAGCTCATTCGCACGTCCGCATCTCACGCTGGCCGGTGCGCGACTAGCGACAGTTGTTTGAATTCACTCATATTAAGTGCTTCACTTTTGGAGCGTGCATAACCCATCTGTCATTATTATATATCAAAGTTTAAACCATGGATTTTTAAATGCTTTCCCAATTTAAGGATTGTGGGTTAAATATTTTTAAAACGTGTTACTTCGTTTTGGAAATTGTAAGTATCCGGACTTATATTGTGATCCATTAATACCTGGAGGTACTTTATTCTCAACGTAAAAATAATATATTTATCAATACATGTAACCCACTTACAATATACGTAAAAACAAATAAAACAGTTAAGATTTATTCATTTCGATTTACCCGACAGCAAAAATTGTACCGTTTGTGAGAGCAACATGTTTTATCTCGCTTTAACAGCTGATTGCAATAAAAAGGGTATGAATCTATAATAGCAATTACTAGCTGCTAGCTGTCACGCTGTTGCTGAAGAAATTCTCGCTGCGACGCTCCGGGCCTGGGCCTACGCGGTACTCGGCCCATGGCTTTCGCAAACATTGCCGCTCACCATCGGGTCTCCGGCCCTCAGATTTGCTAAGACTCTTCGCCATTGAGTTTTGTGCGGATTCTGCCATGCTGCCTGCTGCTGCTGAATAAATTCTCGCTACGACACTCCGGGCTTGGGCCTACGCGGTACTTGGCTTATGGCTTTCGCAGATATTGCCACTCATCCTCGGGCCTTAAGACACTTCACCATTGAGATTTGTACGGTCCCTGTCATGGTACTGCTGCTGACCTGAGCCCTATACGGTACTCGGCCTTTGGCTTTCTCAGACGTTCCCGCTCACCCTCGAGCCACGGCCCTCGGGTTCGCTAAGACACTTCGCCTTTAAGTAATGTCCGGTCCCTGTCATGATGATGTTGAAGAAGTTCTCGCTGCGATGTTCCGAGCCTGGACCTTACGCGGTACTCAGCCTTTGACTTTCACATACATTTCCGCTCACCCTTGTGTCCGCAGCTCTCGAGTTCGCTAAGACACTTTGCCATTGAGTTATGTCTGGTCCCTGACATGCTGCTTCTGCTGAAGCAATTCTCGCTGCGATCCTCCGGGCCTGGGTCCTGCGCGGTACTCGCCCTATGGGTTTCGCGATATTGCCGCTCACCGCGTCATGGCTTCGGCGTTCGGGTTCACCAAAAACATGACCATTGAGTTTTGTGGGGATCCTTTCATGCTCCTGCTGAAACAATCCTTGCTGCCTTCGGCCTTATTAGATTTTGGCCTGCTGCTGCAAAAGCAGTTTCCGCTGGGACGTTGCGCTCACACGCTACCTCGCGCTCATACCTTCAGCGTTTGACCCTTTGTTCGAAGCATGTTCTCCTGCAGGAACTCGGCCATTAGCATTCGCAGGTCTCGGACGCACGCCTTTTAGTCATTTATCTTTATCACGGATGAAGTAATAAATTTAGATAGATACTTAACTTTCCTTTTGTAGTCCCGGTATGATTGCGTCTTCATGCTGCAACCACACTTCGCCTATGCGGACGAATATTCGTGTTGCGTCTCTTTCTTATTGTATAGAATAAGAAAGAGACGCAACACGAATATTTGTCCGCATAGGCGAAGTGTGGAGCCACCATTAGAAACAATATCGTCGTTTAGTTTTTAGACGTCCCTTTTGATATACACAGGATGCGAGACAGTGTCCTGAAGGTTTCCTATCATTTCACGTGTAGCAACTAAATGGAAACGGTAAGATTTTTGCGTTAAGTTCACGTAGTTATTTTATCTCTCCTTTCACGTTTTTAAACTCCTTAAACGTAATAAAATAATTTTATTAAAAATGTGAATGCATGTTCATATTCATATTAAAATTATAATAATAATAAATAATATAGCCTTTTTATTCCTTAATAAATACATTTACATTTCAATTTGCGATATATATTTAACATGCATATCTTTTTTTTAAGTTAAGTTAAATATTTTTAAGGACCTCTTCGCGAGTAAAGGCCTCCTCCATACTCTTCCAGGTGTCTCTATCTCTTGCCTTTTTATGTCATTCTTTTCCTGCTGTCCCGTTAATTTCATCAATCCATCTATTTCTAGGCTTTCCTTTTTTTCTCTTGTTGGGCGGTCCTGTCCATGTAGTTACTTTTCTTGTCCACTTATTGTCGTTCATACGTGCAACATGGCCAGCCCATCTCCATTTCTGTGTCTTGCAGTATTCTAATGCGTCTATGACGTTTGTTATTTCCCTAATATCTGAATTACGTTTCCGATCTCTTCTTTTAATATTTAATATACCTACTTCTTTCTAAAGCCGCTTGGCACGTCCGTATTTTGTGTTTTGTGTCATTGCTGTATATCCATGTTTGACTGCCGTATGAAAGACCAGGAGCGCGATTCGACATGGCATAAATGACAGTGTCATGCAATAGAACCACAATACAACTGAGATATCTCACTTTTGAGTGACGTTAAACTGCAATAGCTTCACAATAGTGAAATATCTACTTACGTCAAAGTCAACAACTATCGCTAGAGGTTTGCCTCTATGGGCATGGGTGCCATCTTATTTGTTTTGACGTAGACGTCAGTAGATGAGGAGAATCCCACCTAGTACATGAAGTTATTATTTTTTCTCAAACATGCTCGGAAATGTTCCTGTTACGTTAGTAATTAGAGACCAGTAGGGACTCTATTCCAAGGCAGGTTCAGCGCGACGTACGTAAAGGATTTTCATACAACATTAAATCACTCAGCCAGTAACTGAAGCACTAAACAAGTAATTTTATTTCCTTACATGTTTGAGAAAAGCACTATACATGCTTCGACCGTAATCAGCTTACCTGGCTTCGTATTGTAGCCGTCCTCGTCTTCGACTCGGACGGCTACTAAATACTCAGCCAGGAAAGCTTACTTACTGGTCTCTGCAGTAATGTACTATAAACTGAAGCGATCTCAGCCAAAAAAATCAATAAGTAAAATGTACTCTAAGACAATTACTTTAAGGTGCATTTTCGCTCGACGTATGAGAAGGAGGAAAACGAGCCGAGAGAGATGCAAACGGGGAGACCTCTGGCCCTTTCTAAAAGATGATTGTCGTTTCGAAATAATTATCATCTTTGTTCGGTAATAAATTTTAAGGCATTCGTCGAACTTCATTCTTACCGGCTTGCCTACTTTCAGCACTCGTAGAAAAGGTAGTGTATACAATAGTGACATAATTAAGCTTATTATTAGCATTATGTCACGATTGTATAATAGTAGTTTATGCAACAGTTGTATAAGAGGGGTCAAAAAAGGTGAGTGGCGTGGGTAACAATTTGAGCCGTAGGCGAAAATTGTTAAGAAAAACGCCACGAACATTTTTTGACCTACTTATACGACGTTGCATACAATACTTTTTCTACGACTACACTTACTTTTACATAAAATGCGAAACTGAAAACTTCATGGATATCGCAGTTATTTTGTCAATATAATCAACAATCATTTAAGTTTTACCTTTTAAAACACTATTTTTCAAGAATACTAACATTACTAACACAAATACACACGTCGTTATTTGATCAATGATTAAAGAGCTACAGAGATTAGTAAAAATACCTAAATTACTTTCAAAGTTTACAGTTTGCCCCAACAAACGAACGGGAAACGTAAAATAAAAACTACAAAGTGTCTGTGGTTCTTTTAATTTTTTCTTTTTTAAAGTTTTTTTTTCTAAAAACGCTGCGTTTATTTAGGTTTCTTAGGTTGGCAGTAATTTATTTTGTCCTATATTAAAGTGCTTGCACGCGATTACACGATACTATTTTGGCGCTTTTATAGAACAAGTGTTATTTTGGGTAATAGACTAGGTAGACTTTTCTTCGAGTATATTATCTATGTTCTTATAAAGGTGTTGACGAATGTATAAATGACAGATAAAAGTGCAGGAGTAGAAAAAATATTATTAATATTCTCACAATATTCAACACACGACTTCAATCGCATTATAAGTATATTAATAACTGGAAAATAGTATGCTGTGGTATTCTTTCTTTGCTTATAATATATTTATCTTGTTATCGACGATACAATGGTATCAAATGATGAAAATTTATCTTATTCAGCTCTGAAATCATAGACAATTGTCTACGGTTGCGGAAACGTGTATATCAAACTATCTCTTTACTAAATTTCATCTAAATTGGTCCAGTAGTTTTTGAGATTCATCGGAACGTACATCCATCCATCCAAACTTTCGCATTTATAATATTAGTAGGAAGTAGGATAAATTGGAATATACTCTTCAGTCACAAAGTGAGGCCGAAAGAGAGTTTGATATAGGGGGCTGCGTCTCGTTTTGACTACGGAGGTAATGACGTCACCAGACAAAGCCAACATGACAACATGAGAACAAGTTCAAATGTCAGTTTGTGACTGTTTTGTAACGAGTGCGAGTGAGACACCGCCCCCTAATATTATGCTCTCTATCGGACCGTTTTTTCTAGTCACCTATGAACGACTGTTTTGCTCGTTAGTAAGGTTCAACTGAGGTTAGGAAAATAGAGCAAAAGTACCGTCCAGACTCTACTGGCCCGTGGTTGTCTCTACCTTTTTCTATTTCACAGTAGATGACGCTTGTAAAAAAATATATATAACTATCGGTCTGCCTCCAACATATTAAAACTACGGTACTTAATTGTTTATAGGATATTTAAAAAATGTCACGTTGACCACAAATATGTGATAAGGCTGGAAATGGGCTGGAATAAGGTATCAAATTGGGTAAGTGATCCGGCTCAAGGTAAGCGTTCGGTCTACGCGTCAGGTTGGCGGATTCCGTTCCCCGATCGGACGCGGCCGGTTAATTTTAATTGTTTGCATTCTTTTAAAAGTTCCAGGCAAACACCTTGCTGGATACGGTTATCCGATCGGATGACCTCCACACAGGACTGGTTGATTTTACTTGTTTGCATTCAAACCTGAAGTACTCCTGGTTTAACATTTTCAAACCGCAAGTTCAACAATTTACAGCGACCGTGATCAGATTGTTTTGCTTTTGTAGGGTTAAAACCTATGGCCTTACCAAGGCTCCAAGCAAACGTCCGGTAGCCGATACGGCTCCTGATTCAGTAACCTGACCGAAAGACACACTCACTCGTCCTGTTGACTTATTTTGGCCTAACGCATTGAGTAACAGGAGAAGACATCCCTAAGAAATTATTTGTACCATGAGTTTTAGTGAAAATCACTCAAGTCTGACAGTGGCTGTTGGACCACAGACGTGATTACACGCTAGTGTCAAAAAAATTTAAAAATCAAATTCTAAACGTAAAGGCTTCTTGCGTGATAATAACTGTAAACATAATTCAAAAAATAGTAATAAAAGCCACGGAATTACATTCCATAGGTAAGTAAGTGCAAAGTTTGGTGTTACATTAATTTAAAATATTAATGTTGGCGGTGCGACGCCATATTCCTTGGCGCACAGATTAATGTCGCAGAAGTAACACAGCATATGTGCCTACACTTGATATACCTTGACATTGTTACACTTGATATTGTTTGTTATTTACGTAATAAACATGTTTTAGATAAGAACGATAGGTAATGTTTAGTTCATTAAACATATATTTATTGTTCAACAAGGGCGATTTTGCTAAAATTGTTAATGCGAGTAAAATATATGTATTTTTCTATGGAAACGGTTTTTATGATTTGAATTTAAAACTTAAATATCGAAATATCACCCGTGTAATACGTACTTACACAATATTTTTTCATTCGTGCGATGAAATCAATGTAATTTTAAGTATATATCAAGGATCATTAACCCCCAAAGTTCGTATTGAAAGGTGCTTGTCGGCGAAAATTGTATTTTACTCCATTCGTTCCTAAAACTCTAGGGTAAGGAGCAAAATAAACATTAGGTATACATAAAACAATAATTTAGTTAATTACGTTTCCTCACAAAATTTCTTTAGGCAGAAAATGCATTTTGTCAAATACATGCATCTGTCAATACGTCAGTTCTGTTAAAGCTACTCTTTGATTCAGTGACAGCTGTCAACCGCCAAACATGGGGCACAAAATTTGTTCTAGATAGCTCATCTAGTAGAATACATAATACATCAATGGGTAGGTACCACAAGCTTGTCACAGTCGTACGAGTATCTCGAAGCTCCTAATATCAAAATATGGTGCAATCGCTATAAACTAATACGAAACTATTTCCAAAGTATTAACTTTGGTCGCGTCTAACATGTTGATTTGCTTAATGCTCCAAAGTTAAGCTATTAATGTATATAAATGATCCCAAACTTTTACTCGTAGACTCGGCCGACACCCGGCAGATGTATAGTTTAGCATGCATTGATTTAATATTATGTATTCTACTAGATGTGACATCTAGAACAAATTTTGTACGCCATGTTTGACGGTTGACAGCTATGACAGAATCAAAGAGTAAGTATACATAGACTTGTAGTGATTTTCACTATAACTTTTGGGATCAAAAAAATCTTAGGGATGTCATCTCCTGCTACTCAATGTTAGCATGTAGGTAACGCACGTGTGGTGTTGACTTGTTTTTAAACAAGCACATAATAGTCTGGCCAGCCAACGAACGCAGTAGCCATGTACAGCGAACAAAAGTATGACAACACTAAGAATCAGTGAAAAAAGCAGCAATGATCATCAAATTTTATGTTTTTAATTTTAGTTGGTATTTCCGCCTCTTTCATTTGGTGACATTTACAGTGTGTAAAAACGAGACGGATATATTTCGTCTGATCTGTCATCAACTGCAACAGATAATCTGGTTGAGGCAATTGACATATGCCCTAAAAGTGAGTTTAAATTTAATTGGGAATGTTGCAGGAGTTCTATCTCACTCGCGCTTAAGATGAGAGAGTGAAATGCACTAGAAACAAATTCAATGTGAATTTAAATGTTTGTCATGAAATACGGTGTCTCATCACAAAGGGTTGCCACATGTACGTATTTTGAATTTGCCGCGCGTTTCTACTGACAGAAATGGTTTGCCAGACTATAGTAAACTTTCGTTTAACGCATGTTAATGGCATAGCAGTGGTGGATAAACGACTACTATACTAAAAAGGTGTTCGTTATCTTTTGTTTATCAACCGTCTTCAAGGTTTCGAAGGAGGAGGTTCTCAATTCGTCAGGATCTTTGTTGTATTTTTTTAATGTAAGTATGTTCACCGAATATTAGAAGACGAATTTATCGATTCATTAAAAAACTTTTTTGAAATCATTGATTTATTATGTATTCTACTAGATGTGACATCTAGATCAATTTTTGTGCGCCATGTTTGGCGGTTAACAGCTATGACAGAATCAAAGAGTAGTATAGACTTTTAGTGATTTTCACTACAACTTTTGGGACAAAAAATTTCTTAGGGATGTCGTTACTCAATGTTTGAAATACACATTTTTGATTTTTGGGTACTTATTTGACAGTTGGTCCCATTGTCATCAGGTCGGGATCTGATGATGGGATCCTGGAGAAAACAAGGCAACTCTGATTAGTGATTTGAGTATTTTTTACAGTACTTAGGCGATTATCACACTGGCGCCGCAACCGAATGCGGCGACGGTGTGCAAGCGTGATAGCGCGATACACATGCTATCTCGCTCGCGGCACCGGCGCCGCACGTGGAAACTGCAGCAGTGTGACAGCCGCCTTAGCTGGTTCTTTTGCTCTTAAATTGGTAAGATGTAGCCTAAGTGAAGTTGGTCCTTTTTAGGGTTCCGTAGCCAAAATGGCAAGAACCGTCTGTCTGTCCGTCCGTTCGTCTGTACGTAGGTATGTCACATCGTGGTGACATCCATTTTACTATAGGAAACTATAAGACGTATCTTTATAAAATTGTAACATAAGGTGTATTTTGTATGTACTTAATTTTGTGGTAACATTGCTGGAAAAAAATATAGGGTGGTGGGGGGGTGGGGGCACTCCATACATGTTTCACACCAGTCTCCATTTTTTTAACCAAATGTCAACATGTTGCACATATATCATAAGGTCTTTAAGTAACATTTGATTCTGTGAATACTTATTTACAAAAGAAAATCTAAAGAAAAGTGTCGCCCCTGTAACTTTTGAACCGGAGATCCAAAAAATATGAAACAATTTCAGAAAATACATCTTTGCATATTCTTTCAACAATTTTTTTTGCGTTAACGCTTAAAGCGTTTTCGAGTTGCAGATGCAAAAAAACATCTTCCATAGGCAGATACAACGCACGCACGCACAAAAGTGCTGCTCGTTGCTGAGGCAAAAAACTGAATTGTGTAACCAAGAGATCAGTTATTTGCACTTCTGTTGTAGGTATCTTCTCAATCCAGTGACTTGTAATGCCATACATTGAATAAATCTTCTTTTACTGAAACGTACTTGCTTGTGATTTTAAATTAGGCCTCGAAACATAAATCAACTTTGTTCTCTTCTCGCACAAAATGTTACTGCCACACATTAGTGCTAATACTTGTAGTAATACTTACTACATTCATACTTACTGGCTTGCTATGCATTTGACTCACCAGCGCTCGGTGCGCTATTGCAGCGACATCGGCCGTCACCTCAAGCATTTTTTGGGCCGTAAAATTTGGGTTAAGAATGTAAAGTGGTGGCAAACTGTCGTTAACCATGTTACCATATTCCACATATTGGGCCAACGTCGTCCAATCTAAAAGCGCAGCTAAGCTAACGCATAACTGCATCATAAGATTGGCCACCGTTGGCCCAATTGTGGATCGGGCATTAGCATAAAGCTGTAAAAAAGTAAAGTTTATTTTTACTACTATATTTATGTATTTATGAATATGTATAAGTCTCACTACTATATTTATGTATTTATGAATATGTATAACTCTCACTGGAAGTTAACTTCAGGTAGGTAGGTTCCTACGGAACGCAGGATATCACAGGCAGCATTTGAATAAAACAATTAAATCAGAGGTTAGTAGTGATAATAATTGACAGCAGCAGGATAAGACAATACGCTGTAAACTATTTTTTTCTATATTTTTTTATTACAAAAGAAATATTGTCTGTTATTTTTGGGATAACTGCAGTCCCGGAAAAAGTTGCGATTTTGAGAGCAACATAACTCGTGTGGTTAGTTATTCAACTCAGTTCCTTAAAGTGCATTTGTTGGCTATCTATTGTCGCGCAAATACGGAATCATCTTTGTATCTAAAACAAAAGGAGAGCAACCACTAATTCATTTTCCCACTAATGGTCTAATTTTACCGTCCGTCTCGAAATTCGAATTCCCGAATCGTGATTTGTGAATGGGTGATTTGCGGGTGAATTTTAGAAAAAGTGTACTAAACACAATTTTTTTAATACCACGACGGTGGCAAACTAGCATACGGCCCGCCTGATGGTAAGCAGATACCGTAGCCTATGGACGACTGCAACTCCTGAGGTGTCACATGCGCGTTGTTGACCCTCCGTAAAAACCAGGAAATCGAAGATCTGGTGTCCGAGCCGAACATCATTGGAGAAACAAAATCATTTTTGAACTAGACTTCAATGCCTCGGATACTTTCGTATGGATGACAACCGTGTAGTCTGGAGGGCGTACTCTGGCGAGCCAACTGTTCGAAGACTGTCTGGGCATCCTAGGTATCGGTGGGAAGACGAATGCGGGAAGACTTCACTGCGCTGGGTGCCGTCGACGAGGCGAAGACCAAGATCCACTTCGGGTCGTTGTGCTACAGTACTGCAGCAGGTAAGTAAGCAAGTTTTACCCGACTGCCGAAGGAAGTTTATGTTTTTCGAGAGTATACACCGTGGGCCCATATAACTAGACAGATTTTAACAGTGTATTCCTGATCATAATTAGATACTAAAATGTCCTATAAACTTTTCTGGAATACACCTAGTCTCAGAGCTATTACCAATTTAAAAAAAATACACTTTTTATTATAACTCATCACAAAAAGCCTTTCTAATGGCGTTGTTGCCACTATTGGACATAGTTTACATGCCCTTATTGACAGATATCAAAGTGACAAAGAAAACTTTGCAGTAACTAAATTTTTTCAAAAAAAATGTACCAATTTGTTTTAGGCGATAATTTTATTAATAACATTTGCTTTTCATGTGCAATAAACATTCAAAAAATGGAAAAAAAAGAAAAAAAAAATATTTTTTTTGGCGAAATTGACCTAGTCACATAATATTTTTTCCTTCTTTTGGTCTTAGAAATTCGTGGTTAAGATCTGTCGGGTTATTCCAGCCCACGGTGTATATGTATGTAGTTATGAACTTGTGAGATATACAGTCGGTGAGATAAATAATGGCCAAAACGTACAGTTTCATCACTTCCAGTATCGAATATACATCTAAAGTAATCCATAAGTTGAATCCAAGAAGTTGAAATTGTAAGGTAGACGTAAGTTTTCAAATACCACAACTACCCTTAATGTATTGTTATGTGACCGTGACTGCCAGAATGCAAATAATGCAACTACCGAATTATATCAGAGATAATTGCAGTTTGATTTCTATTCGTTTCCGTTAATCCTTATTAGATTATTTGGATTGGAATTAGTAAATATCTTGCTAACTTAAATATTACGTATCGGGATATCCTGTATTCAATTATTATAGTCGAGTTGACAATAATCGAATAATTGTACAAGTAAATAATCTCGTCAAGTGTAATAATTTAGCATTGCTAATTATTATTCACTTGAAGTTATTTACAAGGAGTAAATATATTACTTAAACCTTCACGTATTTTGCGAAGCGGATATCCTGTATTGCTGTCACATTATGATTAAGTAAACGATACTAAATACTGATGGTTTAGTGAATAATAACTTATTGTCATTTTTAAATTATATTTTCACCTATTTTGAACTAAGCAAATTTACTATTATACTATTTCCAATTATTTATATAACCGGATGTGCCGGAAATATAGAATTCTTGTCCTGCCAGGTAGTAGAAGGGGTAATGGGTAAGCCCTTATAAACAAGTGTCTGGCAGTTGTGGGACACATTGGTGATTGGAGAGCTAACCAGCAAGAACCAAGTTAAGTGTAATATTGATTACTCACCTCTAAATAATATTGAGGGTTAATAAAATAAAATTTATTGGTGTGTACCTTGTTACCGTGTACCTAATAATGTATTTAAATATATAAACGTGTAATACTGTATTTCAAGTTGGTGCATGGTACAACGTACACACCAACCTTATATTGGAAATAATTTAGCCTTTCTGATTACATGAGATTATATATATATATTACCCTGTTTTTGCTACAAGTGTTAAATATATTATGTGCAGAATATTATAATTAATGGCCTTAAGGGATACTTGTAGTAATGGTTGAGGAATTAGAATGGATTTAATATCCTTTGTTTTATATCTTGACTTACTTAGTGGTGATGGCAGTATTGCAACATTGATTAAATTATTCAGAATTATTATAAGTAATATTCTTTAATAAACATCATTGCATTTACTATAGTTGTTCTTAACATTTTATTTATAAAATGGACTCTCTCCTTTAATCTATTCAATGTTGAATAAATGAAATAAATTATATTTTGTCTTTTATTAAACTAAATCTGACATCAGAAGTCAGGGATCTTAAACATGCTCTACGCCTATAAAATGAATGTTTCAGATGACTTTACACGTGGAATGCTGCACCATACCTATACATCATAAGCTGAAATTACTGGAAATATGGGCCGGCCGACTATCTGACACCAACGGAAAATCAAGGAAAGGTTTAGTTCCAATTAGTTTTATATTTATATCGCGTAAAAAATAAGAACAAACACTTGCTTAATATACACATATATTTTGCTTCTAACTCGTGTAATGATTTTTTTTCTCACTGAAGTAATGATTGAGTTAGGCATATTAAATTTTATCCATCTATAACAAATAAGTACAAAATATGTTAAGTATTGCTGTCTGTGAGTATTTTTACGTATAAGTACATACTTATACTTAGGTGGATAAATACAAAGGATATGATACCTTTCAAATTGACATTACAGATGCAGTTCGTGACCTCAACTACTACTCCGTGCCTCCCATGGTGGCCACCGGCGAGCAGACTGCGGCTGGACAACAGGAGTATATCTGGAGGTCGAAATTATCTAATGGTGTGAAGTGAAGAATGGTGGTTAGTGTGAAGTGTGAAGAATGGTGGCTAGTGTAAAGAGTAATTCCGGTATGCCATGATTTTTTTTTATTCGATAGAGCAACACTATACTTGAAGATCTTTTTGCTGAGAAATCTTTTGCTTTGTTGTGTACTTTAGTTTAGAAAAACAAGAATATCCTATATCTTATACAACTCGTTTAAAAAATAATAATATTAACGAAACGTACAAAAAAAAACTTGATGACCATCATCATGAACTGTATTTAATTAATTATAAATCGCATGGTTAAACTTATTCTTGCTAAGTTTTAAGCACATTTAAATCGCAATTAGGGCTTGCAATCCGAGTATTTCGAATAATAATTTGGTTGGAAATTATTCGAAATATTCGTATTATCCGGATAATATCCGAATAATTGCAGGCATTAATCGTAATACGTAGTAGGCTATAATATTATTATTATTAGTGTTCGGCGACTGGTAGCAATATGTCATTTTGACGTCAAACATAATAACTAACATGGATAACCCTGACGTCAAAAATAAAATAATACGTGATGTGCTATAAAGAAAAAAACTTAATATTTAATATTATTATCGACAATCCACTTATCTAAAGATCACGGTCTCTCTACATCAAAAGACGTGAGTCTTGCGAGGTTGTAAAGTGATAGTTCACCGTTATCATTCAAATTAATACCTCTATAGCAAAAATAAATTGATATTAAATACATCTGTACATTATATAAGAAATACAAATTAAGTGGCATCCATAACAATTTCCGTCCTAAAATTGCTGCCTGTGTCCGATGATTTTTCTTGACTGTATGATATCTAATGAATATTTACGTATTTCCTTGTCACTATTTTGCAGTACGATACCTCTTTTCATCTGTACAGAGCATTAACGTTATCCGTAGTACTGCAATTTTAAGGGTAAACGCCTTAAGCAAATCATGCTATACCTACCGTCATACCGTCAACGATGATAAAAGTTTTTCTTATTCATTAAAAAAAAGGGGGAATTTGTTATTAATGAAACAATTCGATGTTGCAGTTCATTAATCTTTTTATAAAAATGGTATCATTCACTTAAATGTACTTGCATTCTAGCTTATGCACTACATTTTAAATTATGATGTATTACGTATTAACGTAATTTAAAGTAATAATTGGAAAAGTAGGTACAATATAGTAAATCGTAGTGTCAGGCTATACAATAAGACAAATGCCAAGTTGTGATTAGTACATAGATGAAGCAAACGTAAAAAAAAAAATATATTATATATTTAGGTATGCAGTTGTGACATACACCTCGAGATACCAACGAGTTCCTACTTGCAGTATTACCAATTACAAATGAAGTAATAATATTTTATGCAGTTGTGACATACACCTCGAGATACCAAAGAGTTTCTACTTACGGTATTACCAATTATAAATAAAGTAATAATATTTTCAGATGATAGTTTTACTCATATGACAACTAAATTCACGATTTCTTGATCAGATATGATCTGATAACGAAATCTGAAAGCTGTTAGTAAAATTTAAATTAGTTAGAGTTATTTGAAATTGTAAAAAAAAATTCAGTACCTTGAGACTTGAACAGATATTTAAAAACAGAAGATTTGGTTTCCGTTATCTGCAGAATGACCGAGCGGATATAAAATAATTATTGCTGGTTGTACTAATTGTTATGTCACCATCCAATCTCCATACTACTAACTAAATTCTGAAGCAATCAAGTATTAGAAAGTGGATAAAATGCACCTTAATCTATTCCCCAGGACCTCTTGCTTCGCAGGCAGAGTCGGGCGATATTTAGATAATTTCAAATAAATTTATTCGAAGATAAATTCAATCACAGACATTGCGTTGACAATTATTTTTTTATTGAGATAAATTACCTAAATGAAGATAACTGGCCTCGTTTGTTATTGAAGTAAGCTTAGAATAATGAACTGACTAAATATAAGAGCTAAGCTACAGCTATCTTATTCATCTGACCACTTCTAGTTCTACATGACTGTACTACTGACATTCATCTTTTATTTTAAATCCCAACTAATTCATATTCATATTCATTTATTTCGTAAATGCACAGATACAATACACGTCAAAAGAAAAAATAAAACTAAAATTAATACTAGTAAGCTATTATATAATACTAATTCGCAATTTATAACAAACGTCAAACGATGTCAATTCTCATTACAATAGAGCTACACAATTATAATTAAGTTAATTTTATGTCACATAATTCTCTAAGGAAAGCATTTCCAATTAGCCATTTTTTTTAATTCCTTAAAAAATGAGTTATTATTTTCTAGGGTTTGTATATACTTTGTATACTGTTTTTATATAATTTATCTAGATAAAAATGAAACTGATCTGGATATATTCAAAACAACAAATGATGGATTATTTAGTTATTTCAAATAAAAGATCATTTAGTTATCTTCCCGGTTATTGGTAAATAAATAATTTTTGCCGAACTCGGAGGCAGGGTCACTACCGACTAGGCTGGAAGACCGTTTGTTTCTATGTTTGTTTTGTTAGTATGTATTAAAATGGTTCACTATATAATTCCCGAAGATTAATCGTCGATCGCATTTCGAAGCTAATTTTTTTTCCTTGTATAATTTTAACTACGTCGCAACTCAACACAAAATTTGTAGTTCTCCTAACTTTGTTTGGATTGAGACATTAACTTAGAAACACTTCGTAAAACATGATATTTTATGTCGTACAATGCTTTCGTAGGCGTTACGCTAAGCTTCAATTTGCAAGCCGTATCAAACAATAAATTAAGTCGGCTCCTTCGATCATAATCAATAAAAATATCATGACTATTTAAATTGAACGGTTCCCCGATTAGATACACGCAAAAAAAGACCCTTATAAATACAAGCATAAACAGAACATTATTCTATACGATTGTGAAACTCGTATGAAATAAGTAAATTTATTCCATTATAATTGATAGATACAAAGAATGAAATGTGTTGCCGAATAAAATTTGGATAAAGAAAGGTTCGTTGAAAAACCAAAACGCTCATTGAAGGATAAACGGTTACGATGTAGGAACCATGTTCTTTTAGATGAATCAATTATATATTCTGAATTGATTATTTACTAAAATTGTGGAACTATCGATATGGGTTTTTGATGTGTCCACCTGACGAAATTCACGAGTTTAATTTTTGAGTATCCTTGGCCACTGGACGAAGCTGAAACGAACATATGCGTTAAGGTATTTTGAACCAGTATACAAAGTATCATAACATTCGGTCCAGTGGTTGCGAAGAAATTAATAATTTACTTTTTTTTTACTGTATGTAATTAAAAGCTCATTAGGGCAATACAGTCATTATAACACATGCATTGAAAGGTATAAACCCCGTTAATTTTTTTAAAATTATATTTATTATTTTTATTTATGCCAGTAGTTACATTATTCACGATATTAATTACGTTTTGACTTTTGACAAGTGTCTGATGTGACAAATATGTGAGACGTCAGAGTGAACAGACACATATAGTAACTAATTGCGTTGCCCTGACGTGGTGTGTCACTAACCTGTAATTGTCATAAACGCTCCCATGATTGATACAGTATGCTTCTACTATTGTTGATTATTGGAAATAACGTTTGTAGGCAAAAATGCGACATAGCATTCCTGAGAAGTAACCCCATATGGGATTTCAGGATTTGTCCAGATGCCAAGGTCAGATATGATCATTAGGTATACAAATCACCGTAAAATTTTCACATTACTCTCTTTCAAACAAGTGACCTACATGTTATGTTTATAGTTGGACTGATTGAGTGAAAACGACGACGAATGACACGACGACTCGACGACGAAACGAATGAATTTATTGACGAGAAATGAATGAAATTTGAATGAAAAGTTGCTACCTTACCTTGCTTGACGAGGATGAGAGAAGTAGTAGCAACGTAACTGCAAATAAAGATATTGCTGCCGAGCCTGCGAGCTCTCACTTGGTGTAAGTAAGTGAAACAGTAGCAATATAGGGAACAGCTACGAGCCTGCGAGCCCCACTTGATGTTATGGGTGGAAAAGTAGCACCTTAGAGGCGCTTGCTA
The DNA here is from genome assembly GCA_947086415.1 of Pammene aurita. Taxonomy (NCBI): domain Eukaryota; kingdom Metazoa; phylum Arthropoda; class Insecta; order Lepidoptera; family Tortricidae; genus Pammene; species Pammene aurita. The sequence continues at coordinate 38,802,065 of OX352292.1, read as the reverse complement.
GCTGTGCTTGATGTGGTGAGTAACGCTAGCAGAGTATCATGTAGATAGGATAATTGCTTCCGAGCCTGCGAGCTCTCACCTAATGTGAGTGAAACAGTAGCAATATAGGGGACAGCTACGAGCCTGCGAGCCCCACTTGATGTTATGGGTGGAAGAGTAGCACCTTAGAGGCGCTTGCTAGCTGTGCTTGGTGTGGTGAGTAACGCTAGCAGAGTATCATGTAGATAGGATAATTGCTTCCGAGCCTGCGAGCTCTCACCTGATGTGAGTGAAACAGTAGCAATATAGGGACCTGATACAGAGCCTGCGAGCCAACTTGATGTAATAATGAGAAATGGGCACTTCGGGAACGAAGTACCTGTCAGTATGGCCGTGTGAGATATACAGTCGGTGAGATAAATAATGGCCAAAACGTACAGTTTCATCACTTCCAGTATCGAATATACATCTAAAGTAATCCATAAGTTGAATCCAAGAAGTTGAAATTGTAAGGTAGACGTAAGTTTTCAAATACCACAACTACCCTTAATGTATTGTTATGTGACCGTGACTGCCAGAATGCAAATAATGCAACTACCGAATTATATCAGAGATAATTGCAGTTTGATTTCTATTCGTTTCCGTTAATCCTTATTAGATTATTTGGATTGGAATTAGTAAATATCTTGCTAACTTAAATATTACGTATCGGGATATCCTGTATTCAATTATTATAGTCGAGTTGACAATAATCGAATAATTGTACAAGTAAATAATCTCGTCAAGTGTAATAATTTAGCATTGCTAATTATTATTCACTTGAAGTTATTTACAAGGAGTAAATATATTACTTAAACCTTCACGTATTTTGCGAAGCGGATATCCTGTATTGCTGTCACATTATGATTAAGTAAACGATACTAAATACTGATGGTTTAGTGAATAATAACTTATTGTCATTTTTAAATTATATTTTCACCTATTTTGAACTAAGCAAATTTACTATTATAATATTTCCAATTATTTATATAACCGGATGTGTCGGAAATATAGAATTCTTGTCCTGCCAGGTAGTAGAAGGGGTAATGGGTAAGCCCTTATAAACAAGTGTCTGGCAGTTGTGGGACACATTGGTGATTGGAGAGCTAACCAGCAAGAACCAAGTTAAGTGTAATATTGATTACTCACCTCTAAATAATATTGAGGGTTAATAAAATAAAATTTATTGGTGTGTACCTTGTTACCGTGTACCTAATAATGTATTTAAATATATAAACGTGTAATACTGTATTTCAAGTTGGTGCATGGTACAACGTACACACCAACCTTATATTGGAAATAATTTAGCCTTTCTGATTACATGAGATTATATATATATATATATATATATATATATTACCCTGTTTTTGCTACAAGTGTTAAATATATTATGTGCAGAATATTATAATTAATGGCCTTACGGGATACTTGTAGTAATGGTTGAGGAATTAGAATGGATTTAATATCCTTTGTTTTATATCTTGACTTACTTAGTGGTGATGGCAGTATTGCAACATTGATTAAATTATTCAGAATTATTATAAGTAATATTCTTTAATAAACATCATTGCATTTACTATAGTTGTTCTTAACATTTTATTTATAAAATGGACTCTCTCCTTTAATCTATTCAATGTTGAATAAATATATTTTGTCTTTTATTAAACTAAATCTGACAAACTCGTACCTAAAAGGTGTAACAAAAATGCTAGTGATCCTTTTAAGGGTATAATTGGCATCGTATTCGAGTTATGAAAAACAAAGAAAAAATTTTTTTTTGCGGAAAAAACATGGGTTTTGTATGGAGGGTTGGCCGGCTGGGACGACGTGTCCAAAACAAAACTTTTTTTTGTGTCACCAGTACCAATTATGCACTTCAATTTCAATTTCAAATTATTTATTTGTTAAACATAGGTAACGTTAGGTCTTACAATTGATTGGGATCTCTATGTTTTGCCTCTCGGCATACAAATAGCCACAAAATAGCATGCAGCATGCATTATTTACAAAATATTGTATAAGATTTTTTAACTAAATATGTCAAAATTTAATTATGAAATAAATTTATATAATTCCAAACTATATTGCACTAAATAATTATTATTAATAAGATTAATTTAAAAGTCAATTTTAGCTTACTGCTCAAGTCCTACTTAAAATTATACAATAGTAATAAAATGTCAAGAGTCTGATAGAAATTCATGAACAGAATAATATGCTTTTGAGACTAGAAAATTGTACAACTTTGTTTTGAACTGGTTTATATTATCTAATTTTAATATGGAACGGATCACCAGTATTTTAGTACACCGTGTATACCTATGTCTAATTTCTGGCACGCCATCGTTCGATTTGTACTTGTAGATAGTGGGAGTGATAGAGGGCATACTAAAATTAAAATAATAATTTTAAACAAAAAAATTTTAAGAAAAAAAACCCGACTTCCATGGGGGTAGCCGGTGAAGCATTATTGTAGATGGTGCACTTAGATTCCATACAATGAAATAACTTGCTTAACAAACGCAGCGGAGAGGACAAATCGCCAAACGTGAACTATGCGTCGTTGAAGAGTTCCATTCTGATCATCATCAGCAGTTCCACTTCATCAAATGTCACTCTTTTTAATGAAAATGCTTGATTTGTTGATAAAAATACAAAAGTCACTTTATCTTCATCTTCGTCTTTAAGATTTGAGGAATTCCCTCGATTCCTCATGGAACTCATCATCAGAACTTGAGCTTGACGAAAATTGGTCCTGACAATCTAACTTGCTTAACAAACACAGCGAAGAGGACGAATCGCCAAACGTGAACTATGCGTCGTTGAAGAGTTCCGTTCTGATCATCATCAGCAGTTCCACTTCATCAAATGTCACTCTTTTGAATGAAAATGCTTGACTTGTTGATAAAAATATAAAAATCACTATGTGTAAGCCCTTAAGATTTGAGGAGTTCCCTCGATTCTTCATGGATCCCATCATCAGAACTTGAGCTTGACGAAAATTAGTCCTGACAATTAAACTTGCTAAACAAACACAGCGAAGAGGACAAATCGCCAAACGTGAATTATGCGTCGTTGAAGAGTTCCGTTCTGATCATCATCAGCAGTTCTACTTCATCAAATGTCACTGTTTTGAATGAAAATGATGGATTTGTTGATGAAAATGATGGATTTGTTGATAAAAATATAAAAATCACTATATGTATGCCTTTAAGATTTAAGGAGTTACCTCGATTCCTCATGGATTCCTCGTCGCCAATTGGTAGATAATGGGACACGAGTGAAACGCACCGTAGCTATTTGCACACTGATTTATTGACGATTAGCATACCGCGGGGTGCGCGGGCGCAGCCGCTGCTATCTATACGTACTAGATCCCATCATCAGAACTGCGTTTTGACAAAAACGGGACCAATCTGTATATATATATATACTTACAATCAAAAAAAGAATTTTCAAAATCGGTTCAGACATGACGGAGTTATGGAGTAACAAACATAAAAAAAAACATACACGCCGAATTGAGAACCTCCTCTTTTGAAATCTTGAAGTCGGTTAAAAAGAACCGGCTTCACTTAGCCTTTCCAAAAGCAAATGTCCGAGTTACTGCTTGAACTTCCTCCTTCGAAATCTTGAAACCGGTTAAAAAACAATATCGTGCCAAAAAAATATTACTTGCGGAGTTATACCGCAGGCGCGTTCGGATTATTTAACGTTTTATTTAAATTCGACTTGTTTATTCTAGGACTTATTATCATATTCTTAGTTATCTACTTTTTAAACTTTGCGACCATTATAGAGTACTAGCTACGATTTGAAATAGTATTACTTTGCATTAAAAGCTACTTCTACTGTTGCAATCTCGGCCTTGCGCAAAGTTGCCAATTAGCTCCAGCTCAGCCAATAAATTATCCGACCAACCAAACAATTAGCGCGGAAATATTTTACCCATTTTATTCCACTCTGTTTTTAATAATTTCAACTCGCACCTTTGATTAAATTAAGTAATAACCTAGAACTGCGCTTATGGGCGTACGACGGGAGTCCCACAAATTCACTCGTCGCTTAAGGAAATTTCTTAACAAATTATGTTACGCACAAGACGATTCATAAAGTCACTCAGTCCCTGGCTGGGTGCGTTCACACGGCGCGGTTATTATATACGCCGCCGTTACGCCGAGCACAGATAGCTCGGATGAAATGGAGTGTCGAGGCGTCGTAATTTGTAAGGGCTCGAATTAAATTACGTACAGAATAATAATGACGCTCTCGTCTTAATAAGGCGGAACTGAGGTCGGTTGCGCTTTTTTCTTGAAGTTCGCTCCTCCGAAAAAAATGGCCTCTTGTTTAGCGTGGGTGCAGAAAAACTGAAGGTTTTAAATTGTTAACGCAGTGGCCTGTTTAAGAACGAACAGCCTTTTAAATGTTTAATTGTGACCCTTCCATGAACTGATTGGAGTGTTACCCATTTAAACCTGGAGTAGAAAAAGTTGATACCTACCCAAATACAAGTATAATTGGTTTGTAGTTAGGTACGGGAGTAGAACAAATATATATATAATTGAAAATAAATCGGTCACGTTTGATAGTCACTCGATAAGTCTGAGCACATAGGACAGGTACGTAGTATTTAGAATACAAGAGGATTTGCAACGGAACAACGTAATTGAGTTTGAACTGCGATTGTAGATAGGCAATACTAACTTGCTATATGTATAGTTAATTGTCGATGACGATGCCCCGGGCAACGCTAGGTTTCATCATAGATTAATTAGTTTAAATAGATATTTCACTAGGAACATCGCTCGTTTTGTTCCAATGTTCTTCAATAGATGTCGCTCAGAGTACCACTGGCTCGTAATCATTTTTTATGTTATTTGAAATCTAGTACCTAGTTATCTAAAACTACGTCATTATATTACCAAAACGGATTACAACAAAACCAATTAAAAATAACTGATTAAACCTAAGAAAAAAACAATTCCACGTAAAATCGCATTTTTAGTTTAAGCGCCATCTATTGTAGTTTCTCATAATTTTACAGTTTAGCTCGATCTCGAAGTAACACTTTATATAGCTAGTTTCTTTAATAATAAAAGCTCATAGATGTCACTAAAATAAATTTCAAAAATACTTTTTGGTCAACAAAAACAAAAATTATTGGAATTTTCAATGAAAATTATGTACAGTCAGCTGCAAAAATACGTATCGAAAAAATCGTCTCATAAATATGGTACTATGCACTTTATTACAACGGAATAAGATACTATGGGACATATTTTTGACTAAGATGAGTACACTCATATTTTTACAGCTGACTGTACTTAATAATTTAATTCGGCTAGGTAATAATAATAATAAATATTACAGTACAATCTTACAAAAATCGTCCGTACGTAAAGTAATCAATAGTTAAGGCTTGTGTGTACTAGACGACGATATAATTATATAATAGATACATATATATAGATAAATACTTAAATACATCGAAAACATCCAAAACTCAGGTACAAATATTTGTGTATTTGTCACAGATCAAACACACAAATAAATGCCTTTACCAGGATTCGAACCAGGGGGCTGATTTTTGACATTCGAGCGCTCGAATTCAAAGAATTTAACTTGGAATATAATCGCACACAAAATTAATAGTATAAATAATAATGACTTTTAATTACTATCGCTGTTATTTTTAAAGCATAATTTCTTCGTTTTATTCAGTTTTAAATGTCATATTCGAGTGCTCCAATTTCAAAAACCGCCCCGCTGACTTTCTGCTTTCTGTCTACTGCCTCCATTATTTATAGGCTAAACATCGACTGGGCTAGGAGGCTGTTAAATATAGTAACTTTACTAAATATCACCACCACATCACCATCGCATCTTCATTAAATGTATTTTTTTAAATCTATAGGTACTTATTTTACGCTATTGTTGAAGTTAATAAGATAAGGTTTTATTGTATACCATCCTTTAACCACTTTACAAGTTTTAAGGTACCGCCACTGCACTCAATTACGAATTCTACTCTAAGTAGGTACAGAAAACCAAAAAGAACTTTGTCGTAATGACTGTTGCCCTTGGATACGTATAAACGTAACCTATTCGCTACAAAACTAGCTATTGTGACTAGGTTCTAGAGTGGCCTAGGGCTGAATCAAATTGGTTGACCCTACCTTCAGATCAGACCGCGAGTCAGCGACAAATTTCTATGAGCAAATAGTTCAGAAATTTGTTACCGATTCGCGGTCTGATCTGAAGGTAGGTACTTAGAGTACCTACTTAGAGTACAATTCATAATTGAGTCAGTAATTTGACAGTAATGATTACGTCAAAAATCATAAATAATTAGTAGTATTGAAACTAGATATAGGCACCCATGAGGATGAAACGGTATACTATAGACATATAAAATAAAAAGACGCGGTGCCTTGAAGACCATAGTGAAGACAAAATTGTGATTACATATTAAGCCGATTTCCTTGTGTTTACGCGCGAGTCGCGCGACACGCACACGTGGAAGTCGAATTTCAGCTCAGCGCCCGACGGTTCGCGACGCGTAGGTAGGTAACTAACAGAGCTCGCGCGTTACCAAGGCCTGACGCGACGTTGTCAGCTTGCTGTGACGCAGGCGGCCGAATTGGCAACAACGCACAAAACTTACTCAACGTCTTGTCATTCCCAAATCAGTTGTAGGTTAATATTTGAATGTAGGGAAGTGGTTAACAATTTGCATCTTAAATTTAAAGACCTCGTAGCGCAGCGGATATACATATGGACTTATGAGTCGAAGGTCCGGAGTTCAAACCTTATCACAGACAATTTTAATGTTTTTATTTTTTGGTTTTTACCCTGCTACACACGTGGCCTAATGTATCGAAAAAATTATCTCTTACTTTTGTTTCATTGCAGGATTTGCAGATAATTAGTGTTTACTTACTTAATAATATAGTATCTTGTTCGCGAGTGCTATATATGTAGCATAGCTCGGCAGACAACTTTCGGAGACGCTCGTTGGGTTCATATTTGATTTACATATACAAAAAAAAAAAACAAATAAAAAAAAATACAATTTACTCAATATTTCTACTGTAAAGCGACATCTATTGATTAATAGTATTGTTGAAGGATTTTCATCTAGGGAACTTTTACATAAAGACGTGTAGATGTCGTTAGTAGCCATGGCAAGTATTATGACTTCTCTGTGACGTGTAACGCCATCTCTAATCGAGAGATGTAAACAGTGAATTTTCAGTAACGCCATCTAGTGCTGATAGTTCTTTAGGCGGTCGCATTTTGTAACAAGGCATGGGCCCTCTATCATATACTTACTTTATGGTTTCATAGATACCTAATAGTAATAATAACTAACAGTGTATGTTTATCAATGTATGTAACAGTGTGTGTAGTTTATTATTGTTTAGCAAGTTGATTTGAATTTGCAACACCTACGTATTTCTAATTATTTTCAATGGTTTCAGCTTCCCAAAGGTTGTCTGAAAGAGATCGCTTTTTAGCGATAAGACCGCAAATTGTTTTACCTCTGATTATTCTGTTTGTAACTTGTATTTTATATGTGCAATAAGTAATAGTACATTATTGTCGAGGAGGTGAAGTAGCACATTGATGGCTGAGTATTACGTTTAAACGGACGACTTTAGGAGTCCGTTTTATTTAATACGAAGCCAGCAATGGCCCTTCGCGCCGAGTCCAATATAGTGCTTTATTCAAAAATAATGCAAAACAGCCAACGTTGATGAACAACAAACAATATTGACATAAATAATATATTCAGGATAACTTCTAGGTTAAAAGCATCGAATTTCGATTCGAATCCTATAATTATCTCTATCTCCATCGCTTCTCATTTTGAGTGAGAGAGACAGATTTATTCGAAACTACAATTTCCTATGTTCGCGGTACATGCCCAGCTTTGCCGCCATTATATTTTTTTATTAAAAAGTTTGAAGTGTATTTTTCTTCTGAATTTACCGTAAGCTATTTGAGATAACTAAAAAGTCGCGGTACCAACAATAAAAATAACAAATACCGATGTTGTGTTTTGGCTGTTTAGGACCTTTGCCTTTATTTTTGTATGGCTGTTGAACTTTTTAAAAAGTTTGTACCTCGACAAAAATGGAATTTGTATGCAACATTTATGTCGCGAAATCGAGCCTGCAATTTCCGTAACTTTTTAATTTTTATTTGACCATAAACTAGGCATTTCGCCGCCTAGTTTTTAACCGTAAAAGTCAACCTTGCCGGACATTTTTGAATAAAGAGTATTTATGTTATGTTATCCCTCCTTTGAATAAAATTACATAGAAATGAGTACAAATATAGTAATACTACATTCTACATTTTAATAACGTTATTAGTCCAGAGGAAACTGTTGTTTTGGTACCTATGACTCTGTATGACTTTTTCAGATATAGACAAGTCCTTAGCAAATGGCGTAGTGAGTGTAGCAAGCGCAGATGTACGAAGACGTCGCACATACATAAATGCACAAAGCATTCCTAGTCACTATAATGACCTCCTAGATACCTTTACATCGAGCGACGCGCATGCAATACCCATTTGAGAGACTTGGTTTAAGCCTAGCCTTGCGTCTACCGCGTACGGCCTACCAGGATATGTGCTGTTGCGCAACGACCGCACGGGTAAAGGCGGCGGCGGCGTCGCCATCTACCTCCGTAGTGATATTTATTTTAGCTTTATAGCCTCTTCGCCTTCTCAGTTTTCCAACGATACCAGAAATATATGATCATGCGCAACATGTTGCGGAATTTCATTGGAACTAATTTCTTACACTGGCAATAATTTTAATGATAGGTTGTCACAGTTGTCAATGTCATTGCGACGGTTTAATTGAATAATACTAACGTGTTGAATATTAAATAATAAATGACAAAAAATGGCAAAAACTATTCATAGTCACGAGTGAAACATTGTGAATAATGTATACAATAAACTGCAAGAAATAAAACGGTCGGGAAATGAAACTATTTCGCTACGAAACATTTTCAAATTAACATCAGAGCTGACAGGTAAACAAATCAAGATATCACCATACCATAGAGAATAATATACTTTTTGACCATTTTGAACTGTTGCCATTTAAATGAGAATAATAGCGCCCTCTTGACAATAATCATATATTTCTGGTCAGACTTTACTTGGTTATTGAAGCAAATATCAAGGAGTCAAAGGTCGTTCTTGGCGTCGTTTATTGCCCTCCTACGGTCGACTACTTTTCAACGCTGGAATCGATGTTTATTTCTTTTATAACGGAAGGTGCACATCACATTATAATGGGTGACTTCAATACTCATCTCTTAAAAAATAATCTTAGATCTCGTAATCTCTTGTCAATAGTTGAATCTACTGCTCTCTCTGTACTTCCACTTAAACCGACACACCATAACCTTGACACATCGGATTCCTGGTTGGACCTTATTCTTACATCTTCGATCAACCACGTGAGGAAGGTAGGACAACTTTCTGCTCTGGGGTTTTCGTGACACGACCTTATCTTTTTATGCTACAGAGTTCAACCTCCTAAGCCTCAAGCTCTTTCTGTTCAATTATGTAGTTTTGCGAGGTTGGACTCTGATGCACTAATGAGGGACGCACGCGCGATTGACTGGGCACCTGCATTTACGGCACCAATAGTTGACGAGGCAGTAGCTATACTTAACACAGCGGTAGTAAAGCTGTTTGACACTCACGCGCCCGTTCGTAACGTCAAACTGAAACGACCGCCCGCACCTTGGATTACTCGAGCGGTCCGTATCGCAATGACGAGACGTGATCGGGCGTTTCGCAAATATAAACGCGATCGTTGCGACGAGAACTGGAGTCGATTCAAAATTGCGAGAAATAGATGTAACAAGATGATTAGGTACGCAAAGCGAAAGTACATCCATGATAATGTTATTTCTAGCTCTCCAGCCGACACCTGGAAATTCCTTAAATCAATAGGGATAGGAAAATCTCCAAACTATTCAAATACATTTTCTGCCTTTTCTTTGAACGAATTAAACACGCATTTTTCAAAAGGTTACACTCTGGATCCCTCGGCCCTTTCTAGAGGTATTTCGTACCTTCGCGCCCTCCCTTGTACTTCTAAAATAGCATTTACTTTCACTTCGGCCTCTGGTGATGAGATACTAAAAGTAATTGTATCTATAAAGTCTAATACGTTAGGACATGACGAGTTAAGCAGAGTTATGATTTTGCACATCGTGGAATGCATTGTCCCTGTGATAACCCATATTGTTAACTTCTCTTTACGTTCAGGAATATTTCCCACTTCGTGGCGTAGTGCCTTTGTTATCCCTCTGCCTAAAGTCCCTAACCCTTTGTAGGGACACATTGTAACAAGAATGCTGACATCGCATTCTAGATACGAGCCGCGAGGCGCGGGCCTCGGCAGTTGTCCCCCGCCTTGCGACTTGTCCGGTAGTTCCCAAACGTACAAACGTATGTGTAGTGTACTTTAACGTTTTTGCTAAATTTACTAATATTATTGACCTTCAGTGTTAACTTTGATTCATGCAGTAATTGTGGAACATTTTAATAAACTTTTCTTGTGTTATTCAGTGACTTTAAATTGACATTCCAACCTTCTGATCCCGGAGTTTGGGTAGTGATCACTAACACCTACAATTGGTGTCAATTTAAAGTCACTGAATAACACAAGAAAAGTTTATTAAAATGTTCCACAATTACTGCATGAATCAAAGTTAACACTGAAGGTCAATAATATTAGTAAATTTAGCAAAAACGTTAAAGTACACTACACATACGTTTGTACGTTTGGGAACTACCGGACAAGTCGCAAGGCGGGGGACAACTGCCGAGGCCCGCGCCTCGCGGCTCGTATCTAGAATGCGATGTCAGCATTCTTGTTACAATGTGTCCCTACACCTTCATTGCTCAAAGAGTTCCGTCCTATTTCAATTCTCCCATTTTTGTCCAAAGTCCTTGAAGCTATAGTTCATAAACAGTTAACTTCCTACTTTTCTGCTAATCTAATCCTATCTCCGTTTCAATCAGGTTTTCGTCTAGGACATAGCACGACAACAGCTCTTATTACGGTTTTAGAAGACGTAAGGCAAGGCATTGAATCTTCTTTCGTCACTATACTGGTCCTTATTGATTTTTCGAACGATTTTAACGTAGTAAATCACGAATTGCTTCTTGCTGCTCTTAACCAATTAAGTATCTCATCATCAGCGGCCGAGTGGTTTGCATCCTACCTACGTGGTCGTCGGCAGGCAGTTGGTGCTGTTCGATTGGTGCGATCTGTCTTCCTTTTTCTATTTTTATTAACCTTATAACCCCTTTCATTCAGTCTTCTTTTCACTTGTATGCCGATGACTTACAGTTATATACTCAGGCTAAAATCGATGATCTGGACGAGGCTATAGAACGGATTAACGTAGACCTTAATCGTATTTCATCTTGGTCATCTGACTTTGGCATCGGCGTTAACCCATCTAGGTGTCAGGCTATATTACTTGGAGGTCCACGCACTGCCTTGGCCTTCGATAACCCACTCCTTAAACCAATTATCTTTGAGGGTAATGTAATACCGCTCTCGTCGCAGGTAAGAAATCTAGGGCTGATCATTGACCGTGGTTTGATCTGGGAACCCCAGGTATCCGATGTGTGTCGTAGAGTAACTAACACTCTGAGATCGTTATATAGGTTTAAGCACTTTCTGCCAGTAAGTACAAAGACTCTGCTTATTCAGGCTCTTGTCTTGCCTGTCAGATTATGGTGATGTGTGCCTTACCAATATTTCACAAGGGCTTTTAAACAGGCTGGATAGGCTCTCTCAATAGTTGTATTCGATTTATATACGGTCTCCGGAAATACGCTTCTTCTGCTTTTCGGCTGAAGCTAAGTTGGCTGCGTATTAGAGAACGCCGGTGTATCGGGATCCTAACTACGCTCTACAGTACTTTATTTGATCCTGCAGCGCCTGAATACTTGCGTTCTAAATTTCAGTTTTTTTATAGCACAGCCAGGCCGTGAGCTTCGCACCTCCCGTAAATTGTTACTCACAGTCCCCTACCATCGTCCCGGTTCTATGTCCAATAGGCATGGTGAATTTTTTTCATGTATGGTATCAATCGATTTGTTTTGTTGTGAGGATCAAATGTCTATATGGGGCCAATTGCGTTAAAGCAACACAAAAGTCATAAATGAGACTTAAAGTCCGCGATTTGCATTTGTTTCTGTGACGTCACGATCACATAGTCGCCCTGCACAGTGGCCTGGCCTTAGGTCATAATAAAAAAAAATGCATGTGTCATTTTTAAATATCCAATGATCGTTTATTATTCACCTATACATGTACTCCAATCGGGTACAAATAGATCTTGGATTATTAACTATTTTCATTCTCTTACGAACCTCGAAAGTGACCATATCACCCGTTTCTGCGCGCTCCCTTTTCTGCGACTCATTAAGCGATCGGTCATTAGTAGTGAATTCCTGTGAAAGTTGGTATTTTAGTGATTATTACTTATTAGTATTATGGATCTTCAAGAATCAGGTACGTTATTTTGTTTTACATATAGATTTTGTTCTGTACATGTAATATATAGTAATAATAACGGGTCTACGCCATGACTAACTTACATGCGAAACATTATAAGAATATTTTTTTTAATGAAAGTTTTAGTTATGTTATTAAACTCGATGAAGGATAAAATTACATTCATTTGAAAGCTTGATCTTTGTAAATTAATAGACATACAAGTTCATACAACTTTGTTTGCCTCATTATGCCACTTTAGTATTTAGAATCCTGCTACGCCTAAGTGGGCCTACGCGTAGCGGTACTACGAAAATATTACGTGACAATATTAACCATTTATTTTTATTTTTTTCAGATGATATGTACGTCGGATCATTTACAAGGGGATTTGTATTTGAACTGTGGCTGTCTAAGAGTGGTTCAGATGTAGAAAGGCGTCGCCAAGTGATACAACATTTGATTGAAATGGTCCCATATGCAGATAACGTGAATACTAGCAACTTAGAAAAAGTCATAAAGTACATTTGCGAACGAATTGTGTTTTTTTCGAAATCGTGTTCGAGAACCAAAGCTAAAGTTCTAATGAAACATTCCGAATGGTTCAACGAGTTGCAAAGTGTTAATCTCCTTAAAACATGTACGTTAACCAAAAATACCTTGAACGTGGAATCCGATCAACAATCCGCTATCCGCTGAAATCACCGGTATACAGTCAGCGTCAAATAGTTAGTAGCACCCAAAGTAGCCAAATATATCGGTACAGATCTTTATTTGTATGGCAGTAAGGATGTGTTACGATATATTTGGTGACTTGACTGCTACGAACTATATGATGCTGACTGTACAACAGAACCATAGAAAGGTGTGAAACTATTTTGGAGTGCATATGATCTGGATATAAAATAAATGTAAATAAATAAATTTGACGAGTATGCTACAGAAACGGCGATAGAACTGATGAAGGTATACGGTTGGTATCCTTTACCATCTTTTGTACATAAAGTGCTCGTACATGGTGCTATAGTTATAGAAAACGCTTTAGTTCCTGTAGGTGAATTGTCCGAAGAGGCTGCAGAGTCAACGAACAAAAATATAAAGATCTTTCGACGCAACCACACACGGAAAATGTCTCGGAATCTCACTAACAAAGATCTTATTCACAGGCTTCTGCTTCAATTCTTTCAGTTACCCCGAAAAAAAAAATCTACTCTCTCTATTGAAGTTTTAAGTTTATTAGATGTTACTGAATAACGTAGAATTTAATGTTTGAATTTATGTATTATTTAATTTTTATATGCACTTATTGTTTTTATTGATATTTGTTTTACATGAATTAGTTTAAAATGTATATTTATTATTTATATTGTAAGGCCTGTTATGTTTAAGAAATAGTAAATGTCTAGTATAAGGAATAGTAATAATCATATACTTTTAAGGTATTTTTAAGTTTTTTTTACATAAACACAATGTTTTTTCATGTACCTATTTTCTTTCATAGTTTTTATTAAATTTAGCATGCAATATAACTAAATACGTGTTTCATTGAACTTTACTAGCGGTAAATAGTATTTTAAAAGTATTTGTTACAAGAAAACAAGATAAGTAAGAATCAAATTAATTATGGCCGCCTTACTTAGGCGCGCCGGCCACTGTGCCCTGTTTAAAGTATGGAAAAAATATGAAATTGCTATTTTTACAGTGAAATTTTAGCGTTGATGTATATGGTTGCTATACAATTTATTTTACAGTAAAATGTTAAAAATCTTATGGTATCATTGCTTTTTTAAATTTCGTAAATTAAAAAATCGTAAAATTTAGATATTTTGCAGCTTGATATCTTTGAGCCATTTCAACAGAATTTATAAATTTTCACTTTAATTGGATATATTGATCATTTTCCATCCTATCACCTAAATTTTAATAATTTTATTGCATAATTCAACATGTGTCATCATGCCAATTCTTTCATGAAACAGGCAGTTCGTCTTTGGAATAGTCTCCCTTTGGATATTCGGCAAGCTCAGACTAAATTCTCATTCAAGCGCAAGTTGCGGAAGCATCTTACAGAAAAGTCTCCTAACTAAGGCTCATAGTAGATTAGTAGCAGGTTATATATTAGGTTTTGCCATTTTCATTTACTATCCAGGCCATTAGTGTAGAATTTACGCGTTCTACATATAAATATCTATCTAAATTTATTAGTTCATCCGTGATAAAGATAACTGACTAAAAGGCGTGCCTCGAGACCTGCGAATGCTAATGGCCGAGTTCCTGCAGGAGAACATGCTTCGAACAGAGGGTCAAACGCTGAAGGTACTGGCGCGAGGTAGCGTGTGAGCGCAACGTCCCAGCGGAAACTGCTTTTGCAGCAGCAGGCCAAAATCTAATAAGGCCAAATCCGGCAGCAAGAATTGTTTCAGCAGGAGCATGAAAGGGTCCCCACAAAACTCAATGGTCAAGTTTTTTGGTGATCCCGAACGCCGAAGCCGTGACACGGTGAGAGGCAATATCGCGAAAGCCATAGAGCGAGTACCGCGCAGGACCCAGGCCCAGAGGATCGCAGCGAGAATTGCTTCAGCAGAAGCAGCATGTCAAGGATCGGACATACTTCAATGGCGAAGTATGTCAACGAACTTGAGGGCTGCGGACACGAGGGTGAGCGGAAATGTACGTGAAAGTCAAAGGCCGAAAACCGCGTAAGGTTCAGGATCGGAACATCGCAGCGAGAACTTCTTCAACATCATCATGACAGGGACCGGACATAACTGAAAGGCGAAGTGTCTTAGCGAACCCGAGGGCCGTCGCTCGAGGGTGAGCGGCAACGTCTGAGAAAGCCAAAGGCCACCTCGATATGGGCATTCAGGTGGACGTCTTGTATTTTGATTTTCGGAAAGCCTTCGATCGTGTGGATAATGATGTTTTGCTGCGCAAGCTAGACGCTATTGGGTTCAGTCCACATTTGCTTACCTTCTTTGCCAGTTATCTACGTGATCGACTGCAATACGTCCAGCATGGCCACTTCGTATCGGATCCATACCACACCCGGTCTGGTGTCAGCCAAGGTTCAATACTGGGGCTCTTCCTATTTGGAATTATGGTCAATGACTTGCCCTCGGCTGTTCGTAACGTAACGCTCGTTGTCTCCTCTACGCCGACGATCTTAAGTTGATCTATGGGGTGGAGATGGGGGCGGATTGTCAGTCGCTGCAGGAGGATGTTATATCTCTGTTTCGATGGAGTCTTGACAACAAATTGAGTTTCAATACGGCTAAATGTCAAGTGTGTAGTTTTAGTCGGGCTTTCGTTCCTATCCACGCTCAATACTTTCTTGGACCTGAGCCCATTGCAAGAGTTGTCTCAGTGAAGGATCTTGGCGTTTTATTCGACACACGGCTAACATTTCATGACCACATCAAAGAACTTGCCACTAGTAGCTTCCGTAGATTAGGTTTCGTTACTCGTAACGTCAGAGATTTCCATGACCCTTGTAGCATAAAAGTACTGTACAATGCTTTGGTTAGAAGCAAGCTGGAGGTATCAGCGTTAGTCTGGAACCCTTACGAGTCAACTTATATCCTACTGTTGGAAAAGGTCCAAAAGACGTTCTTAAGAATGTATTATAAAAAGATGTACGGATACTATCCGTTCCTGTATCCAACTAAATTTATTTTAGGAACTCTGGGATTCAATTCCTTAGAAGTGAGGCGCAGCTTAAGCCTACTAATTTTTGCGTGTCGGTTTCTTTGAGGGGACTCTGATTGTCTTGAACTGGTAGGGAGTTTTGTAAGACTTTTCGTGCCTGATATTAACAAAAATATTACCCTCAGGCCGCGTGTGTACCCCCTGTTGGCAGTGCCAATGGCACGTACGGTTGCACACAGGAACTCTCCGATACTTCGTGCCCTGGACCTACTGAATGCGCTCCTGGTATCCGCACCAGAGTGTGACCTGGTGGCGTGGCGATGGGCGAATGTGTGTCATGAGTGTTTGAGATTTTGCGAGCTGATGGATAATAGGCAGTCAAGTGTGTTAGTATGATAATTTTGATTAACTAATAGTAGATATCTATGCAGTATCGCAGTGTATTAGTGATAAGACTGTAATGCTGTGTAAACTTAAATAAACAATAAACAATAAAAGTGTGTACCGTGTAGGGCCCAGGTCAGCAGTAGTACCATGACAGGGACCGGACATATCTCATTGGTGAAGTGTCTTAAGGCTCGAGGATGAGTGGCAATATCTGCGAAAGCCATAGGCCGAGTACTGCCTAGGCCCAAACCCGGAGCGTCGCAGCGAAAATTTCTCCAGAAGCAGGAACATGATATAATCCGGACAAAACTCAATGGCGAAGAACCTTAGCTAATCTGAGGGCCGGAGGCCCGAAGGTGAGCGGCAATGTCTGCGAAAGCCATAGGCCGAGTACCGCTTAGGCCCAGGCCCGGAGAGTCGCAGCGAGAATAGCTTCAGCAGCAGCAACAGCAGCATGACAGGGACCGGATATATCTCAATGGTGAAGTGTCATAAGGCCCGAAGGTGAGCGGCAATGTCTGCGAAAGCCACAGGCCGAGTACCGAGTAGGCCCAAGCCCGGAGCGTCGTAGCGAGAATTTATTCAGCAGCAGGCAGCATGACAGAATCCAGACAAAACTCAATGGCGAAGAGTCTTAGCAAATCTGAGGGCCGGAGGCCCGATGGTGAGCGGCAATGTCTGCGAAAGCCATAGGCCGAGTACCGCGTAGGCCCAGGCCCGGAGCGTTGCAGCGAGAATTTCTTCAGCAGCAGCGTGACAGCTAGCAGCTAGTAATTC